>APFE031499298.1:38804-49717 GCA_000404065.3 Pinus taeda
AATATAATTAATTAAATTAAATTAAATTAAATGATTTGAGATGATTAATTAATTAATTAATTAATAAACCTTCTGACTGGAAGGTCTATTGATCCTGAGCTTCCAAGGGCTACGGGGGGTTTATTCGTCTGATTAGGGGAAACCAGTTTCCACTGATTTCACTTCCATTGTCCCTGTTGAGGTTCTGCGGGAATTTCATAATTTCAATGGCCTCTCTGATTTTTCTTTTATGATAATTGTCCTCCCTTGCAATTACCTTGGCGTCTTCCAAACACATATGATGTTTGGTCTTGGATGAGTGTTCTGCAAGGGCTGATGTACGAGATCTATCATTCTTTATGTCAGCCGCGTGTTCTTTAAGCCTTGTTTTCAGAGATCGACCTGTTTCCCCAATATAACTCTTACCACATGAGCAATCAATCTTGTACACTCCCTTGAGTTGTTGACGATCCAAAACATAGGGCCAATACAAATTGGAGACTGGGGATTCTTTTCATTATTTGAAAATGTAAGCAACATAAAATATGACTAGGTTGTTCTAAAACATATATATGATAGAATGTAGTCTAAATTTTATGTTTGTGGTAGTCTTGATAGGGTATGGCAAAGGGCCCCTATTCCATTTGGTGGAACTTCACCCCCTAAGAATGTAGTGTTTTATAAAAGTAAATTGCTTTGGCTGTATCTCGACAAGGAGTATGAAGATTATCCTCGATACGGGTATACAATCTACTGGTTTGACATAATAAAAAATGAGTGGGGTTTTTCATTTGTTCCAATCAGTGACATACGGTGTATGTCGTTAGCAATATACATGAATCAATTGATATGCCTTGTCAATGATGGCTCCAATTCTGTATGGTAAATTGAAGAATCAGATCATTTCTAATTTGGTCAACCATTTGTTGAACGAAAAATTGACTACTTTGAAGATCATTGGGGTTTCAGATGGAAGTTGTTGGAAGAAATTTTTGCAGATATAAATAGAAAATGTCTTGGTTATCTTTTGTTTCGAATAGTCCATGGTCTGGTTCTTATGTGCAACTGCATTGAAGTTCCTTTCCTATTATATGACATGATGACTCGCATCTTTTTTCCAATAGATATTGATAATTCAACTAATGAGCAAATGTCTCGGTTTTGGTACCCAACATTGGAGGATTGCAATGATTTGATTGAGTATTGAAATGTTTTTTCAATTGCTCCTCATATGGATTCTATTGATGATATTCCACCATTGGATATGGAGATGGATTCTTAGGATATTAGTATTCTTTGGAGTTCCTATAAATATTTCCACTTTATATACTCTTTATGGTTGTGGAAAATATTTCCATTTTTGTCTCTATACATACTATGGGTCTTTATGGTAATATTTTAAAATTATGTTTATATCGATCTCTGTGATGTAAAATATTTCATATTGTTTCCCCTAAATTTTTCTTATTTACATGTAAATGTTTCTCGATGTTATGCATTTTTCTTTGTTTGTATAATTATAGTTTCTATGAGTTATATTATACATATTGTTTGTATTGGTTTTTGTCATTGATTCTCAAACAATGTTATATGTTTATGTTCATTTTAATATTTACATTTATATTTTGATAGTATATAGTTCCAAATTTTTAGATATATTTCCAATTCATGTAATTCTTAGAGTATTATGTCCCAATAGTATGGGTTTCAGTTTCATTCTAATATGATACATGGAAATTTAGAATTTTTTGTTTAAGCCATTTGAAAGAATTCATTTCTATTTTTTTCCATTTTTCCATTTTTTATTTTTGTTTTTAGCTGTTTGGAAAAATTCTTATACATTTTGAGAAATGACAAGACCTCCTTTCTATACATAGGAGTCTAAGGGGTCATAATATAATCAGAGTCAACATAACATTAATAATGTAAGGGCACAATAATAACAATAGTGGGCTTCTATGGGGCACAATAGTAACAATATGGGGACTACATGGGTACAACAATATAATAAGGGGGTTGTACTAACAACAATAAGGGGTTACACTAGTAGTATAGGGGCCTAACATGCCCCTCTCCTTCAAAAAGTGTTGTCCTCGATGCTTGAGTAGTTCCTGATGCTTCTATATAAAATTCTTGTCCTCCCATGTGGAATCTTCAGTGGGTAAGTTCTTCCATTTGGTACAGGTTTGTGTTCAATTTTTTCTATACTTTTTCAACTTTTATTATGATTCTATTTATATTGTTTTTAGTAACTATATCTTCATTTTTTTTCGGATATGAGTGGCAACATAGAGGTTTAGCACATGTCCATTGTTTCCTATGGTTAGAAGGTGCTCCTGACATTGAAATACTTGATTGGTCAAATAGTTTTGATGTACAACTTGGAAAGATATTCTTCGACAAATATGTAACTGCATGGAATCTGCATGACATACATCATCGCAACATAATGGTTCTATGAAGCCTTAATGATCACCCTTTCCTATTGAATACTGGTTAAATTTTCTCTTCTAATCCTCGTAATGATTATGAAGAATTGTTAAACTATGTCCAAAGGCACACAAAGTGTACTGTAGATTCTTGTTTGCGCAAAAAGGGCTCTATTCTAACATGTCGGTACAATGCTCCATGGGATCTTTATGATGAATCAAGATTGTTCATAGATAATCAAGGAAGAAAAAAATATGAGCCAACAAGAAATGATGACAGGCTTAATGTACATAACATTGACCTTCTAACAATGTGGCATGCAAATGTTGATTGCTAGCTAGTGCTTTCTCACTATGTTGTGTTGAAATACATTGCTAAGTATGCATCAAAAGAAAAAAAAGGTCTGAAAGTTATCATCATATGTTAACTAGAATTTCAAATTCTATTGGCATTGAGGATCATGCTTTATGTGCATATAGAAAGTTTCTTGCAGAAACAATTGTTGACTATGACATTGGAGCACAAGGAACGTGCCATATGTTGCTTAAGCTACCTCTTGTTGTTTGTAGTCAGAAATTTGTTTCCTTAAATGTTGGAAGAAATGTTTTTAGGAAAATCTCAAGGGATGGCTTGGAATGTTCATTTGAGAATATTTTTGTTCAACATTATCATAAGAGACCTTTTTTCCTTGAAAATCTATCTTTGATAGAAACAACAAGATCTTGGACATTTGATAGCAGGCGTAAACAAGATCCAAGGAAGCCTAGATATGTTCATGGTATCATTTTGGTTTGGCCACAATTTTATTCTATTCCTGGTGAGGGTTCAGAGGAATTTGAAACCTTTTGCTAGACAAAATTTCTCTTGTACAAGCCATTGTGACATTCGTACAGAAATTGGCCTTTCAGATAAAATTATTATTGAAATTTAGAGGAATTTTCAATATCGAGCATGGCATGTTGATCGAAATCCATCAATTATAGACAATATTGAAGATGAAGAAGATGGTGATTTTTCTAACCAGGAAATGAATCTTGAAGATGATTTTGAAGAATGGCAGATTTTCTCTCGCTTGGTTCCACCAAATGATGTGAATGTTTCTGATCTTCACACCCTTGGTTGAAGGGACTTTGATATATCCTTTGACTAGGAAAGTACAACTATTTATGATGATGTTGCAGAAGAAGCTATTAATTTTATAAGGAATGCAAAATCAAGGGGTGATATTGTTGACCTGTTGTGGCCACAACTACCACCCTATTAAAACATGCTCTGATACGAAATTTTAAATGGGCCCCATATAAGTCTGATCTTTCATCTCTCTGAATGATCCTTTCATCCCAATAATTTTAACTCTATGGAGGGTCCAATCTTCCATTCACAAATGGTTAAAGCCATTTAACAAATTCCTCTCTTAAGCCCTTCATTTCTATGTTTATAAGGATGGTTTAACCCCTCAAAACCCTCATCACATTATCCCTCCCACCACAATGCCTTATAGCGGAAATCCTTCACAAAGCATGCATAAACCCTTTTTGGGGCCTATCGCAATAACACAAGGCATTCATGGCTTCTGGACCCGACGGGTTCTATTAACTCAAATGTATGCATTTCGGGCCCGTAAACCCATCACAAATTGCTCTCAGCCTAGCCCCAAAGCCATGTGTATAAACAGTGCACCCCTGGTCTCCGGACCCGCTGGCATTATGAACTGCATTATATACATTGTCGGGTCCGGCCCCAATTGCATATTGCACATCGATGGAGCGGAGGGCCTTATACATATTATGCACAACGATATAGCGGACCTATCGACCTATCAAATATGGTACATATATTTTCGGGTCCGAAAGCTCCATCGCACATCGCAATTGGCCTAAGTCCAAGGTTTAGGCATATATATATGGCACGCCACTGATCCCCAGACCTAACGACATTATTAACCACATTATATATGTTGTCGGGTCTGGGGCTGCATCGCATATCGCATATTAGCGGAGCATGGGCCTTATACACAGTGTGCGCGGTGATGTGGCGGATTCGCCGATTTCTATGAACTTGAACGTATAACATTTCAAGTTAGGAGTTATGGCTGGACATGGTTTTCCCCATATATTCCTTTGTTTGTCAAAGATATTAAAATCTCATTTTTCAAAGGCAAGCCTGTATTGCAAACCTGCTAGTTAGTATAACGTATATATATATATATATATATAATATATATATATATATATATAAATATAATATATATATATATATATATTTATATATATATATATATATATAATTATATATATATATATAATATTATATATATATATATATATATATATTATATATATATATATATATATATATAGATATTTTATTTTTTTTCAGGTCCGGGGCCATATCGCATATCACATATCGGGAGAGCCCCAGGGTCATGCATATTGCGATATGCAAATATTCTAGACCCAACGATATTTATAAGCGCCAATATATAACATTTGAGGTCCGGTTTGAGTGATCAGGGTGGGGTTTTCCTTGTTTTCCTGTGTTTTCAAAATTTTCTGAAATAACAAAGGGATTGGGTTTTAAGTGTAGAAGGCAGTGCTTGTGCTTTATATGAATATTTATGTTATATTGTTCATAATCATGAAGCTAATGATGGATATCTCCGCAGGTGAGAAGCAAAAGATGCAAGAGTGGATTCAAAGAGCTGTATGTGCAGAAGCATTGTGTTTGAAGGTCTGGTCTCAAGCATTCCGAGTTAGAGCCCCACGCATTGGTTGTATAGTCTGAGAGAAAAGCTGGCCCGGTTTTCATCATGAAGAAGTGAGACACAGCCAACCCTTTTGCCTGCATCTATTCACTTCATCATGAAGCTAATCGCTCCAGCAGATATGCTTCCTACGTGGCAGCGGTTACGCTAACAATTTTATCTCTGTATGCTTGATCTGCATATCGAAAGCAGTAGGGAAGATGAAGAGGTGGGGTAGACCTAGAGTCAGGAGCTTTTGCGTAAATATTTCCTCTGAAGAGGAAAAAAGGGGCTTTTGATTTTCGAGAAGAATAGTGTTGCTTTATTTTGAATGAGGAGGACTGTTTTTGAGGGAAGAAGGAGCCATTACTTTTAGACTCATTGTATTGTTTTGGATCAGAATGTTGTTACTGACATGAATGTAAATGTGATTTATATTTATGCATATTGATGAGTTAAAGTTGACTATTAGTCTTGTTAAATTGAATGTGATTTAATTTCGTGGTTAACTTGTGAATGGTCTCTGATTTGAAACTAAATTAAAAATTTGTTGCAGTTTTAATTCCATAGAAGAATGTGGATTCCTATAGGAGTGATTGGATTGCAATTTATCTTTAATACAATCTTGTCTAGCTGTGAATTCAATGATTGATTCATTTGGACTTGAATCTATGCATGATGTTTAACCTTCTTTATCATGCTCCTGCTGAACATATATATGATGTTTAAACCTCTGTATCATGCTCTGGAAGAATAGATTAGAGTAGCTAGGAATAGATTAGAGTAGTTAGAAGTAGTATAGATAGGATTTAATACATAGAGGTTAGCTGTTTCATTTTGTTGATTTAATTGAAGTATTCCTCTCGTAAGCAATCTTTCAACATGTTCAAGCAGTCTACGGGGGCCCTTAAAACCTGTTAGAGCTAGCCAATCCAAATTAAAGCATGTCTAATTGGGGCTTGCAATCGGGTTAGTTCCCCTTGTTGGCATAGTGCACATTGGCCATGTCAACAAATTTGCGCTAGAAGGAGGGCCTGAACCGCCCTCTGCAGCTTTTCAAGATTTCATCTATAAGTGCCATGCATGGATTCAAAAGGATTAATGTATGGATTGTAAAGGTCGGAGGGATCCTGCTACACATTTGAAAGAGCCTCATTTTGAAGAAACAGAGACCCCTCTAAGTCTTGTTTCCAAGTCACCCAAGGAAGAAAGGCTGTGGGAGTATCCTGTCATGCATGAACAACCAGTCAAAACACTTACTCGGGCTTACGCTCATTCCCTCTCTCAGCTTCCCATCTTTCACTCTTTACCTCCAACAACTAAGAGAAAGCCAAGAATCTTTACCCTGAGCGAAGATACATCTACAACCACTTCTCTCGAAGATATTGTGCTAGAATCCTTGCAAAGTATCGACACCCCTTGGGAAGAAATTCCTTAGGATTCCCCTTCTAAAGGAAACTCCTCGCTTGATTTTGAGAATCCTAATGGAGAAGTCTCCAACCAAAACTTCACTATCCATAATATGGCCAACGTTCCTCCTCCAGGTGGGAATCAACCTCCACCTCCTCCTCCGGGTGGGAATCAAACCCCCCTCCTTTGAGAGAACTCCCTCCCTGGCTTGCCCAGGATGCTATAGTGGTACCTAGGCAGTAGCATCCCTTACCCAAAAATATAGAAATAGTGTTACCAAATTTCGACCCTGAGCGGGGAGATACCATTGATAACCATATTCGCTCTTTCTTCCTAGCCTTACATAGGTTGGGGGTTGCCGATGAAGATGTGGTGTGCCGCTTATTCTCTTTTACTTTGACTAGTGTAGCCTCCACATGGTATTTCAACTTGAGAATAGGGTCAATCACCTCTTGGGATGCTTTTCAACAAGCCTTTTTGGACAAGTTTGGTGATGACAAAACACCTGCGGCCTTAGTTTTAGAATTATCCCATCTGAAAATGGAAAGAAAGGAGAAAGTTAAGGATTTTAACATCTGGTTCAACACGTTGTTCAGCAAAATCCCAGCCACCGCTAGACCTACTGAAGAAGTGCTAATGGAATTCTATATCTCTGCTCTCCCTATCCCTATAGCGATGTGGGTTAAAAGGAGTAATGTGTAAACATTACAAGGTGCTATCAATGAAGAATTAAAGGTTGAGAATGAAATGCTTAGTCTTATAGCATGCCACCCTACAATTGGAGAAAAGAAATCCTCTCAGGCATCCCAAAAGAACAATGGAAATGATAAGAAAGGGGCTGAAACTAAAGAAAAGGACACCATGAATGTGGAAGGGTTGCATTGGATCATTAAGAAACTAACGAACAAAGTCATTGATATGAAAAGGAATCATGGAGAGAGTACTAGTGGTAATGGAGGAGACTATAACAACAGAAAGCCCTTCAAGCCTTTCTATCGTAAGAAAATAGAAGGTGGTCATGGCCAACTTGCATTGCTTGCTCCACCTAATGGAGGGGCTTTAAACACAGAAGAGTTGGCTCTTATTGGATCGCTCCTTAATAAAGAAGAACCTATACTAGAGTTCTAACCAGAATAAGGAGACGAGGAGGAATACCAAGTAGAAGAACCTTTGGATGAGTAAACCCAGATTAATGTGCAGTGGGATTTCCATAGTGATGAGAATGATGATGAAGGAGATAACATTACAGAAATCAATGCTAACGAAATCCACACGCGAAGTAAAGGGCCTCTCTAGATGTGACAAAGCCCTTAGACTGAACAAAGCAAGATGTTCACCTTGTAAAAGCATCCACTCCCAGAGTTCTTGTCGAGAATAGTAAACATGGTGGTCAAACCAAGAATGCCCCTGTTGCAGGTCACCCAGATAAAGAAAATGCATCTCCCACTGGAACAAAGGCTACCCAAGATGGTAAACTCCCATCTAAGAATGGAAAAACAGGTATGTTTACGTTTCCATATCTTGTTTGTAACATTGATTACAATATTGTGGATGATCTCAAGAAGTCTAGGGCTAATATCACATATTTTGACTTGTTGAAATTAATGCAGAAAGAGATTTGTTGCTGAAAGCTATGAATGAGCGGAACTAAGCACCAAAACCAAGAAGCCAATGTCCAAACCTGTTAGTATGACTAGCGCAGCCCAAATACTGTCAGCTATGGAGGCCACGTTGTCTAAAATGAATCGAAATCCCTAAGATGTCAGTGCAGCCATGGTAGGGAGGAAATCAAAATCTATGACTCCACCCTTCCTTATCACTTTTGAAATCTTCAACATGAATGTGCATAATTGCCTGGTAGACTCTGGTGCCTCATCCATTATTATGCCTCACGCTGTTGCTAAGAGAGTTGAGGCAATACTTGATAAAATTGAAACTCGAATTCTGCAGTTGGACAGAACGAATGTGAGAGTTATTGGGGAGCTGTAAGATGTGATGATTCAGATGGTTCCCAAGCCTCAATACACTCAAGTCATTGATATAGTGGTCATCAAATCTAGATGGATATTTATCAACTGATTGGTCCCATCTTTCAGCTCATCAAATCTAGATGGATATTTATCAACTGATTGGTCCCATCTTTTGTTGCCTCAGAGAGGAAAAATTGATATGCTGAGAGTGGATCGGGAGAGGTACATGAAGTGCGTGGTAATGGAACCAAACAGCCCCAATGAACTTGTAATGTTCTATAACTCTATCCTTGGGAATTATAGTTCCAATTTTATGCCATGGAAACCTATTTCGGGGAGTGCCATGCAGAAATAGTCAAGGAGGCTTTGACAAACACACAGTTGGAAGAAAGAATTAAACACCCCCACAATCCAACTGATGAATGACCTTGTATTATAGTAGATGATAGGACTAATTTCATAGGAAGTAGTTCTTTTAGCGTAACTTTAGAGTTTATTTTCGGGACCCTCCACTTTGATGACTCTAACTATCTTGAAAGTGCAGGTTCTGGGAGCATTTTCATTGACCCCCTAAGGAACCAATATCTGATGGCTAGTCGGTTGGAATGCATGTGCACCAATAACACAACAGAACATGGAGGCTTGCTGAAGGGCTTGAGAAGAGCTATTGAAATGAATGTAAAAAAGCTTAGACTTTTTGATGACTCACAGATAATGGTGGACCAGGTAAAGAAAAGGATACACTGCAGTCCGCCACACCTGGTGAGGTATCAACATGAGGTATGGAGTTTAATTGACAATTTTGATTCTTTCAGTGTCACATACATTCCTTGAAAGTATAACCACGATGCCGATTTGATGGCTACTATGGTTGCAAAACTTTTGCCTAATCTTAGATTAAACAAGAATAAATTTTATGTTGAATTGATTTTCAAATCATCTGTAACTGATAACATCCCGAATTGGCAGGTGTTCGAAGGTGATAATCAAATCCTAGAGTTCCTGCATTGCAAAAGAACACCTAGAAATGCAGCCATTAACAAAAGGGAGCATGACAAACTTATAAATGGAAGTGAAGATGAGGTGATATCTTTCATTGAGAAATTTGTTTACTTTTCATATCTCATGAGTGAGCCAACAAGTAAGCACACAAAATTACAACACTCATGGTTGAGCTCATTCCAAGTTGTGGAAAAAATTGGTCATGGAATTTACAGATTGAAAACCATAAAGGGAGAAACTGAAAAACTCCCTGTTAATAGCCAACATCTCAAGAGATACTTCCAGTAGCTACCACATGGTGGTTACCCCCTGAGTAGGTTAGAGTTCATTTCATTTTGCTGTTAGTGTAGTTGTATTCTTGTCCTTTCTTTTGTTTTCTGCAAAGTCCATTTTCCTACTGTTTTGAATCACATTCCTTTTCAGCCAGCTGATGGTGGTCCTCCAGTCTCGTTCTACCTTTCAGAATTGCCCTCATTCACCACTCTCGGCCTTTCCCTTTCGCATTAACTTGCTGACGATTTTGTTGTTCCTGAATCCTTCATTTCCCTGCCAAGCAAGCAAACTTTCTATTAGCCCATGAGCACTTGAGAATCTGTAGTGGAATGCAAACCGAAACCCCTCATGGGCATCTGATGGGAACCATGTACAATCTGTTGAGAACTTGGATATCTGGAGCACGTAAGGACATTTGTATAAAATAAAAAATGTGTAACTACAGCTGGACTGGCATGGAGGAATGTTGCATTTAAATAAATCCCACTCAGACCTAGCCTATACTTGCTTGTAAGGTTTACAGTCCTTCTCCATTGGTCCCATCCACCACACTAAATCCTCCAATACCTGTTACTCACAAGTAAACATCCTTTCATGGGCTAAGCTCACTGTCTCATAATCTGTGTCAAATCTAATTGTGCTCTAGTCCTTGTGCCTGAAACTGGAAGGACTTATCTAAAAAGAAATGAAATTACAAGTCCTTGTGCCTATCTGGAAGGAAATGTTGTTTGGGAAGCCGGTTAGAGTAAGGACTGTTGCTAGGCTCAGAGTATCGGTTGACACAGTAAGCCCAACCCTGCTTAAGCGGTTTAAAAATATGTCATGATCCATGACTGCGCCCCATTTAGTCAATAAATATAGCACTGAAATTCTCATATAAAGTGCAAGAAAAGCATGTCTATATCAAGCTTGATGAGCAATAAAGAGCTGAGGTACACACCTAAACAGATATGGACAGACCAGTGACCGCCCTAAAGGGATTTTTGAAAGTGGGAAATAGGTAAACGGAAGTCAATAAACCCCATAATTTTGCCATTGGAGAATGCATCAAAGTCATATCAGCAAGTAGAAGCTATTTGTCTCTATCCCATCTGAAGCAGTAATGT
>APFE031499316.1:0-23436 GCA_000404065.3 Pinus taeda
TATTATTATTCATCATTCCTTTTGAGTCACCAAGGCCTACTCATTGGCTTTGTTTATGGAAGTTTCTTCCATAACATATTAAGGGTTTATCTACAACCACCATGAAAGACCACCACAAGGTTAAAATTCATGATATGTCAAAAGGAAATGAAATACCTTAAAGTTAGAGAATGCATGCAACTTTTATTAAAATTACGAAATAAATGGTTGGCTAATTTTCCAAGGCCGTAACTAGGCTATCCATGTGATTTTTAGGTGATCTACAACATGGGTGTCCTCTCCTTAATTTGACTATGTAAAATAGGTTGTGTGTGGTTAGCATAACTACCCACCCCCAACCTTTCTCACTCTTGTCATTCTGACATTAGTTCTTCCATGTTTTGGCTTTACAATTTTTTGTTTTTAGGGTTTCTCTTACAGTTCTAATCTTGGTACTTCTAGAATTCCAATTCTTCCTAGACCATACTAGAGGAGGCATAATTTCTCTTCAAGCCATTTCAAATAATTATGCTTACCTACTTTTCTTATTTTAGTGGATTTTATTTACTCAACGAACATAGGTAATATTACAAAACTATCTCAAAAAAAGATAGACAAGATAGATCAATGCCTTAGAAATTAGCCTCTTCGAGGGGGAAACCTCCTTTACATTACACAAATGAGCAATTCTTGGATGCTACAAATGACAATTCCTCCTTTCTATATATAGGAGTCTAAGGGCTCATAATACAATTAGAGCCGACATAACAATAATAATCTAAGGGCACAATAATAACAATAGTGGGCTTCTATGGTGCACAATAATAACAATGTGGGGACTACATGGGCACAACAATATAATAAGGGGGTTGCACTAATAATAGTAAGGGGTTACACTAGTAATATAGGGACCTAACATGCCCCTGAAAAAGTGTTGTCCTTAATGCTTGAGTACTTCTGGATGCTTCTGTATAGAATTCTTGTCCTCCCATGTGGAATCTCTAGTGGGTAAGTTCTTCCACTTGATGAGATACTCTAAAATTGATCAATTTCGTAGTTTTCAGGTTCTAGTTTCTATGATTGCTCCAGGTTCCAATATGATTTTTCCTTCCTCGTCATGTTCTGGCAATATTGTTTGAACCGAGATCTTCTCATTAGGTAAGGTCGCCATTTCTTAAGTGCATGTAGTCTTGCCAACATTTATTTCTCATAAATAGCTTTGTGTAAATAGTTTCCTTTCATTGGATGACTTTCAAAAGCTATGGGTATTTATTTTTGTATTAAGACATCACCAATTCCATTTCTTGAGGCATCATATTCCATAATAAAAGGTTTTGTGAAGTCTGGCATAGCTAAGACCAGTGCTTGGCACATTGCCTCTTTAACATGTTCAAAGGCCTTCGTTGCTTCTAGAGTCCATGAAAATGCATCTTTCTTCAATAATGTTGTTTTTAGAATGTCTTCAGTCTTTATTCTGATTTGATGCTATCCTGAATGAAGATCCCACTTGGCGAAGTAAATTAATCCATGCAATTCATCTAATAATTCGTCAGTGATAGGAATGGCAAATTTATATTTAATAATGATTTTGTTGAGGCCTTTATAATTTGGAAATGTGCACCATGACATATCCTTCTTGTGAATCAATACTAGTGGAGTAGAAAAAGAACCTTGACTAGGTTTAATTATACCAACCTCTAGCATTTCTGCAACCTATTAAATCTCACCTTTTTGGGCATAGGGATATCTGTAAGGCCTGATGTTTGGAGGAAAAATTCCTGGAATCAAATGAATAGAATGAAAATGATAAAAAATAGGTGGGAGATCTTTGGGAGTCTCAAATATCCTAGAATGATTGTCCAAAACATTTTGGAGATTTGGATAAATAGATGATTTCGATGTGGGATCCTCTAGTGAACATAATTGTGCAATTATGCCCCATTGTTCTTTCTTTAGAAGCATTGTCATGTTGTTAGAGCTGATTATCTTTCCTTGTTTCCATTTGATACCACTCAAGTCAACTTCCTTTCCTTCCCAAAAAAAATTCAAGAAAAGTTCTGGAAAATTAAATCTATCGTACCCAAAGATTGTAGCCATTAGAGTCCTAGTACAACATCTGCACCACCCATTAGAATCGAAAGAATTGGACTATTAAAGACATATTTTTCCATGGATAGCTTGATATTGTGGAACTTTCGAGATAAATTTATGTCTCCTTCATTTGCAACCATTACTTGACACTCTGGTGCTGGATATAGGAAGCAGTTCAATTCCTTGGCTGTCTTACATTGAATAAAATATGGGTACTGTTATCACTCCAGGAAACTCTCCTAGGTTGCATATCAGAGATGTCTGGTAACATATAATCTTCAATATTGTTCTAAGAACTATTGGAATGGATTATGGTTTGGATCAAGTCAGATAACCATTTCACCTCTATTCTCACTCAAGCCATGCATGAACACTCTCACCAATACAAGGCTTTAGATCACTAATTCTCAATAATTTATAGATTCTATGGATAGATGGAGAATAGTGACTATACCAATAGATTACATACATAAACATAAATGAATGGCTAGCTACAGGCAGCAAAAGAGAATATTGACTGTACCGACAGATGCATATATAACCACATATGAATGACTTGCTACAAGAATTAAATGAGACTTGCAAATCTAATTTATAAATGCAAAGATAAGATGATAGTTATCTGGCATTAGACACAACAGAAAACCTAAATAACCTATTAAAGTGAAAGCACATAACAACAAAGAGAATGGACATAGAACATATAATAGCAAAAGAAGATTATATTTCTAGAATGAAGATGATAAGCTTGAAGGAACAGAGGAGGAACAATCTCCAGAAGTTGAACCTGTATTACATCTCACTTTCAGCTATTCATAGCCTATTTACAATGCTCCTAAGCTCTACGAGGCTCAGAATCTTAATCCATCTGATCTGTCTTATTAACTGATTGATTCCCTCAATAGGAAAGCATGGCTTGGAGGTTTCTTTCTTTGATAGAAGAATAACCACATTCAGATATTTTTGATAGTTTGTTGCATTGCCTGGGAGCCCTCTCGTGCCAAAGATGCCCCATAATGTTGGTTTTGATGAGTTGTGCTGGGCTATTGATGTGCTATTGATGCTCCACGATCAATTCTGTTGTGGGTTGCATCATGTTGTGCTGTCGCCTTTCCACTTCCAGCCTTCTATTTCTATCTCTCAGTTTTAGGTAATGGAATGGCTATTCAAGCCTTTGTGATCTCTTGAAAATGCTTAATAATGATTGTTTTCTATTGTATACAGAAAAGGTTGTAATACTAAAAAATCCCACCCATTCTGCTTTTTTCAGACTTCAAAAGTCCTCAAACGTGGCTTTCTTTATCTATCTAGTCTGCCCTTGCGTCGCTGTCGCCTGTCACACTTATCATGTCCTATGGTTCCATTCTTATTTCATTTAAATAACAAAAACAAAAAATACATTGAAAATGGCTCCCTCCAAACTTGAAATAATATGTGATTTCGTTCTGAAAACCCATCGGGTATGGGTTTCATCGCTATCACACTGCCTCAAGGTTCCTTTGTATTTCGTTTAAACAACGAAAACACAAAACTACATTAAAAAATGGGCTTTTACGGACTTGAAAATATATATATTTTCCTTCCGAAATCCATCGGGTTCAGGCCTTATCGCATCACATAGATATATGCAAAGGCGCTGCTCCATTATGATCGTCGATGTGATATAGCAATGCAACCAATTGCAATTGCATATCCCTAGAGCCAGCAGTCCATGGTTAGCGCTCATAGTAATCGGCATGGGCAAGTTCTCTTGGGCCCGCCCCAATTACCGCCAACTCGCCTCTGCCGATTGTGACCTGCCGATCCGATCATCGGCGATCACTAATCGGCAGTGTCTTACACTGATTACCTCCCACTGATCAGATCTGGACCGTTAATCAGCCAGATCTGATGACTAATGTTCATTCCTCTACTTAAGCCTCCAATACTTGATTTTCATTGTTTTCATTGGTTTTTTACCTCCCGATAGTGTATTTCTTCCCTTCCAAGGGCTCTCCTCCCTCGCTTGTTTTGATCTTTGGATGATCTTAAGCACTTTTGAAGACTTAAGGAGTGATTTGGAGCATATTTGGATCCATTTACATGATTTTAAGAAAACTTTGGAGGCTTTGGGAGTGTTTTGGATCCATTTTTGGGCCAAATGCCAACAAAGCTAACATTGGCTCCTTCTGGGGATGAAAGCCTCCCTCTGAGGTTTCAAGCACTACAGAACAATGCCTTTCCTATAAAAAACAGGATCAAATCTTCCTCCTAGTGTTGCATTGGGCATGGAGTCTATTTAGCATGAAACAAAAACTTGAAAACAACATATTTACAATACCAAGGCTTCAAAGCCTTAACTGAAATTCGAAGAACAACCCATTAACTGGGCCATCAAAAACATATCCTTCCTTTGATGCATCCCTTTTGAGAAAATAGTCACCAAATTGAAAATTTGACCTTTTTTACCTTTCTATCAAAGGTTTCTTTGTCTTAGTCAATGTGTATATCAGCGAATTCATCAAAGACTTGCGAAAGCCTATTGATTTGATCATCTACTTCAAAAACTTTCTAGCATTTGGTATTATTAGGCAGAGATGGTCTATATTTCACTTCATCTCTATATGCTTTCAGCCTTGGATGTTTTTCTTGGACGGTTATGTACACCTGTTGAATGATAAAGTTTGCTTCATACTCTGCTAGGTTATTTGTGACCTCAAAATTTAATATAAAAGATGAATCAATTCATTCTTGTGTGGGGGACAAAAGGACTTCACCTATTCCTGTAGCTTCCTTAGCAAAAGCCCCATCAAAGAACATGTCCCAAATATTTGGGCCTTCTTCCTTTGTGATCTAGAAAACTGGTTTTTTAAGTTGCGTAGAGGCCAACTGATACGGTTTGGTAATGTCCAGACCGAGCTTATCCATGATAGCCTTGGGCATTGGATTATGGCTGGCTCCAGTGTCCAGAAGGCAATTATGAAGGATTTTATCATGAATAGTCAGAGAGGCATAGACTGATGGGGAGATGTCTTCACAATTTTCAATCATTGGGCTGAGAAGAATAGTTGGTTGGTCATCTTGCATACTTACATATTTAGTGGAGGCTTGGATTTCTTTATGCTCAAGATCCTCAAGGATGGATGCTTTGAAGCATTCATTATTCACTAGTTCAATCAGAGGCATAGGTATTCCTAATTTCTTAGCTTCTATGTTTCTGATTGAAAACTAAAAGAAGAAGGGGACTTGTCAAGGCCTCTTACCTATATAGTTGGAGATTTGAGGATGCTAAGGTCAACTATTGGTTGCTTTTTCTCATTATCTTGTTGTTTTGTAGGGATGACAACTTTATGAACAAGAGTCTCCTTTGCATTATTCATTTTTGACCTCGGATTATATTTATGCTGATCTTCAATTTGTAGAATAGCTTCCCCATCCCATTCTTGGCTGATCTGGTCATTGAATAATGAATTTTCATAGGCAGCTGAGGTAAAAAAGGAAGCATAGCATTTGTCTTCTAGATAATGGATCTTATCATCTTCTTCAAACTGATCTTCTTCCATGATTTCATTTTGAAAAGTAGCCTTCACCCTTTGGTCTTCATTGGCATCTTTGTTTCTTTGCAGGATCTGCAACTAGTGATTTGCCCTTCTATATGGATTTCAATTTGGAGGAGCAAAGGTATTAGGAATCCTTCCTTTCCTAGAATGTTTCTCAAACTTTAGTTTGGAAACTTCAGAGGCTAACGATTCTATCATCTTGGCCATTTTAATCATCCTGGGATCTGAAGATGATGAAGGCTCGCCCCTCTGTCTCCTTCTATCAACATTACCTTTGAGCTTTTCTACAGCCATGATGTTTGATTCTACTTCCAGAGCTACATCTTGCATATCAGCCAAAGAAGCACATCGCCTCTCCCTCAACAATAAACATAAGTTAGAATCAAAGGCACTGGCATAGATGAGTCTAGCAAAGGTAGTGGTGGGTTTCGCTTCAATTGGTATCTTGTTGTACATGCGATTAAATCTCTTACTAAAATCAAACAAAAACTCACCATTTTACCGCTTTAATTTCCCAAACTTAGTGGTAGTAAAGGAGATCCTTCTTATCCCCACAATGATTTAGAAATGGATGATATAAGGCCTCAATATCTGCTATAGATCTTGGGGTCAGTTCCCTAAACCATTTTCTAGCCTCTCCATCTAGGCTTTGGACAAATACTCTCATCCAGAAATCATCTTTACTAATGTCCAGGTTATCCACATAGCTAAAGAATGAATCAAGATGTTATTTAGCTGAAACACCTTCATTCCCAGTGAACTTAGGCATATACTTCTAATAATCTCCAGTAGGCATAGCATTCAAAGGACTGGGAAGTATTAGAGGTCCATAGCTAGTAACTATGATTATTTCCATTTTGATAGGTGCTTGTGGACCTGCCATAGCTGTGGTGGCTAAAAGAGTACTAGTGGTCTGAATGATAGAGGGTTGAGGAGTGATTGATAAGACTAAAGGAGTACGATGGATAGGAGGTGAGGTTTCTTTTGGGCTTAAAGCAAAAGGAGAACCTAAAGAATAAGGAGCTTTATGAATCTCTCAGATTTTTTCTTCACTGCTAATATTAGATGCTATACTCTCAACATGTATTTGTGCTATTACAGGCCTTTATTAAAGAGATAAAGGAGATTGCTTAGGTTTACCTGAACATGGTGCTCCTTTCTGCAATACCTTTCTCTGTTTGATGATTTTTTCAGGGTCAATTACTAGGTCAGCTTGTAGCTTCTAAGGATTTCTCCTAGTATGCCTCACAAATTGAGCCAGAACTATGAAGTGGAGTCGCCAAGAGTTTTGGCTTCCAGTAGAGTCACCTGATAGGATTACAACCAAAACATGCCCAAACTTTATCTATCATCAAAGTTGGATCTATGTCGTTTCCTAGGGAATTTGAGCTTCAGCTTCCTCTCCCCAACTGTGGTGCCAATTATGTTATCTCTCCAGTAAACTCTCCTAGATTGCAGCTCGGAGATGCCTGGTAACATATAATCTTCAATATTGTTCTCAGAACTATTTGAAGGGATGATGGTTTGGGTCAAGCTAGATAACAATTTCAGCTCTATTCTCACTCAAGACATGCATGAAAACTCTCACCAATACAAGGCTTTAGACCACTAATGTTCAATAATTTATAGATTCAATGGATGGATGGAGAATACTGACTGTACGAACAGATTGCATATATAAACATAAATGAATGGCTAGCTGCAGGAAATAAAAGAACCTTGCAAATCTAATTTATCAAAGCATAGATAAGATGATAGTTACCTGGCCTTAGACACAAAGAAAACATGAACAAACTATTCAAGTGCAAGCTTAGAATAAAATATAAAATGGAATATTGAACATATAACAACAAAAGAAGCTTATATGGCTAGAATGAAGATGAGAAGCTTGAAGGAACAGAGGAGGAACAATCTCTAGAAGTTGAACTTGTATTACATCTTACTTTCAACTATTTATAGCCTGTTTGCAATGCTCCTGAGCTCTAAGAGGCTCGAACTCTTAATCTATCTGATCTGTCTTGTTAACTGATTGATTCCCTCAATAGACAAGCATGTCTTGGAGTTTTCTTTTTTTGACAGAAGATTAACTACATTTAGATATTTTTTATAGTTTGTTGCGCTGTCTAAGAGCTCTCTCATGCTAGATATGCCACATAATGTTGGTTTTGATGAGCTGTGATGGGCTATCGATGCATTGTTGATGCTCCATGATTGATTATGTTGCAGGCTACATCATGCTGTGTTGTCATCTTTCAACTTCCAACCTTTTGTCTCTATCTCTCGGCCTCTTTTAGGTGATGAAATGACTATTCGGGCCTCTGTGATCTCTTGAAAACACTTAGTAATGATGGTTTTCTGTTGTGTACAGAAAATGCTGTAATACTAAGAAATCCCACCCATTCTACTTCTTTGGACTTCAAAAGTCCTCAAACATGGTTTTCTTTATCTATCGGGTCCGCCCTTGGGTCTTTGTCGCCTGTTGCACTCAGCTTGTCATATGGCTCCCTTTGTATTTCATTTAAACAATGAAAACACAAAAATACATTGAAAATGGCTCCCTCCAGATGTGAAATAATATGGGACTTCATTCCAAAAACCCATCGGTTCTGGGTTTCATCACTACTGTATTGCTCCAAGGTTCCTTTGTATTTCGTTTAAACAACAAAAACAAAAAAATACATTAAAAAATTGGCTTTTGCAGACTTGAAAATATATATATTTTGCTTCTGAAACCCATCGGGTCCGGGTCTTATCGCACCGTGCACATATATGGAAAGGCCCCACTCCATGGTGATCACCGATGTGATCAATTGCAATCACATATCACTCGAGCCAAAGGTCCATGGTTAGCACTCATAGTAATCCCCGCTAGTAATCATCAATCGCCATCGCAAGTTCCCTTGGGCCCGTGCTGATTACTGCCGACTCGCCTCCGCCAATTGCGACCTGTCGATCCGCTCATCGCCGATCACTGATCGGCGGTGTCTTGCACTGATTGCCTCCCGCTAATCAGATTTGGACCGTTAATCAACCAGATCTGAAGGTTGTTGTTCATTCCTCTACTTTAGCTTGTGATACTTGATTTTCATTGTTTTCCTTTGTTTTTTACCTATCGATAGTGTATTTCCACCCTTCCAAGGGCTATCCTCCCTTGCTTGTTTCAATATTTGGATGATCTTAAGCACTTTTGAAGACTTAAGGAGTGCTTTGGAGCATATTTGGATCCATTTGCATGATTTTAAGAAAACTTTGGAGATTTTTAGAGTGTTTTGGATCCATTTTTGGACCAAATGCCAACAAAGATAACAGGTACTGCCCGAATCAATCAACATTATTACCTTTTTCTTCTTGATATGCCCTTATATATTGAGAGTTTGAGGAGTGGTAATTCTTGCTAATGCATTACAAGATACGGTCAGATTCATTTCTTCTTTCTTTGCGGTTGGTTCCCGGTATAAATCCTCTTCTTTTGATGTTTCTTGATCCTTTTCTTCCTCCTATTCACAATCAGTGAAAAATAATTTCTTCTTAGCACACGTATGACCTTTAGTGTATTTTCTATTACAAATGTATCAAAGGTTGTTTTATCCTTTTTCTTCTAATTGTTGTGGTGTCAAAATTTTGGGTTGTGGAAGGCTAGGAGAAACAACACTTCCATATTTATAATTGTAATTCGTAAAATTTCTTGTTGCCATAATTTTTCTTTCAATTTGTCTTGCCAACCTAAATACCTTCTCCAATGAATCACGTTCCCAAAGAAGAACCTCATGTTGAATGTTACCCTTTAAAATCCCTAAGAAGACATCAATCCTTTGCTTCTCTCAAATATTATTTACCCTTATATTCAATTTTTGACAGCCCTCAATGTGCTCTACAATTGAACCCTTTTGTTTTAGATTTATCAATTGGCTAAAGAAGGTGTTCCTCTTTGTATCCTCATAATGTGCTATCATTTCCTCCGTGAAAATTTACTACGTGACAAGTGGTTTATGAGAACAAAGCCCTTCATACCATAAAAAATAATTTGGTTCTAAATATAAAGATGCAATATGTACCTTTCGTAACAATTTCACCTCATGTAGATCAAAATATTTCTCCATCTGTAGTATCCACTTTACTGGATCCTTGCCATAAAACTTCCACATACCGTTTTTTCTTGATTTTAGGAGCTCGATATTGAAATGACTGTAACTTTGTAATTTCGGTTTGTGATAGCCCTCTGAGTCTTCTTTCTAATCAAAAAAGCACGATCACAATTGAATTCCCAAAGAAATATTTATGCCCAATCTCTTGTGATGACCTAATTATAGTCTATTTAGTAGAGCGAACTTGTACGACGTGCCACATGTCATTGTTTTGATCTTAGGTTCTGAAACTGATACTCAACAAACAAGATTCCGTCTAGTTTTTGTCACTTTTTATGAAATTTGAATCAGACTCTTAGAGTGAGAGTTATGATAATTTTCCCTAGGTCATATGATTGGAATGTAATTTGGGAGCCTACAGAAACCATAAATGTCTTAGACGGTATCTCTAAAAATATAGTGAAACAAGATCTAAAATTTGGACCCGAGCTTCACCACAATTTTGGCTCAAACATTTTTTAATTTCAAAGTCTGAACCTTCTTAGAAAACAAATTATAGCAAAAATTCCATGAGGACCTGTTTGAGATGGAATTTTGGAGCTTGTGAAAACCCTAACTTTCTCATATAATATCTTTGAAAAATATGGCAAGACAAGATCTGAAATTAGAACCTAAGGTTCAAAACAATTTCGGCTCAAATGGTTTTTCTAATCTTCTGAAACTTCGTAGAAAAATGTTATATCGAAAATTCCACGATGACCTATTTGGATCAGCGAAATCGTAGAATCCAAAGCTCTGATACCAAATCTTATTAAACCATCTCACAAAAAGATAGAAAAGATAGATGAACTCCTTAGAAATCAGCCTCTTTGAGGGGACAACCTCCTTTACATTACACAAATGAAAAATTCTTGGATGATACAAATGATAAGGCCTCCTTTCTATATATAGGAGTCTAAGTGGTCATAATACAATAAGAGCTCACATAACAATAATAATGTAAGGGCACAATAATAACAATAGTGGGCTTCTATGCGGCACAATAATAACAATATGGGGACTACATGGGCACAACAATATAATAAGGGGCTTGGACTAATAATAGTAAGGGGTTACACTAGTAGTATAGGGACCTAACAGGTGAACCCTATACTTAATATAAGTATATAGTTTTTTGGGTTAAGATTTTCCTTTAGTTTTTAGTAAAAAACATCGCA
Source organism: Pinus taeda (assembly GCA_000404065.3). NCBI lineage: Eukaryota > Viridiplantae > Streptophyta > Pinopsida > Pinales > Pinaceae > Pinus > Pinus taeda. The sequence continues at coordinate 10,912 of APFE031499316.1, forward strand.
ATCTCCTAATATTTTATAGGGTGTAGCCTTGTAGCAAGTCCACATGAAATATACCTTGAAAATATTAGGAATTGTTCCTCAAAATTACTCAGTGCATTCATTCCTTAGGTAGTTTATTAGGTTGCAGACTAAATTTCAACCTTAACCTTAATTTCTTAGGTAAACGTTTAAGGGGTTTCTTAGGAAAAAGCATCCTACCTCCTTATTGAAGTTTGGATAGGGTTTATATTCTTGGATGATATCTACAAGTGTTCTAGTTGAGACTAGAACCTTGCTTGAATCTCAAGTCTAGTGTTCCTTTGGATGTTGCTTAGTGGATTTGGGTTAACAATCCATACCACTACTCTTCGTGATTTGGGTTTTTATTGCTTAGGTTAGTTCCCTCATGACTTGACTTACAAGCATTCTCGCTATACATATTCATTGTCCCAAATTCTACTATTTTTCAAAAAAAATCTTTGTTTTGTTTCATTTATTTACAACTCATTTGGCCTTCACCACATGTTACAAATATTTATTCTAGGATGAGTTTTCAAGTGGAAAGGATTCGTATCGAGGTGATTTATTTTCCAATAATAATATTAACAATTTTCCTTCCTGATTCAGCATGAAGTTTCGTTTTTTTTTCATATATATATATATATATATATAGTCTTCTGATACAACTATTTGATACAAGTTTACTCCTTCTTTGTCTAGGTTTTGAAAGTCTCATTTTTCATTCACAACTCTCAATGTACTTAGATCTCACTAACCCTAACTCCCCATTTCTTTCAGTGGGTTTGACATCTTAGTTGTGCATATTATGTACTAAACTAGAATGACCATGGTTGTGTTTGGACCCTCTACATTTCCTTGTTATTTGTTTTAAACTTCTTTTCAGAAGTTGAACCATCCTAGGTTTATTTGTGGTTTTTTCCCACAAATTGTATATTTCATATTTCCATAAATTTCATTGAGATGTTATTTATTTCTGAACTATGCTTTTGGGACATTAAATTTAATGGCTTCATTTAATAGAAGATTCATATCAAATTTTGTTAAATTATTAAATATCCTATATTTTACAAAACTATAAATATGTTTATATCTATAACAATTTATTTATATTCTTAACAAGTTGTATCTTTCATTTAAATAAAGTCTTGCAATCACATGCTCGAAAAGTTGCTTAAATTTAAATTTCTTATGTTATATAAATACTTATATTATTCTTGTTTCCCCACTGTATAAATTTCCATTCTATAGAACCGATTAATATACCTTTGTTTTCTTATTACATTAAGTAGTTGAATCTTTGTAATGATTATTTTCATAACTCTTTAGGTTCTTACATGGCATGAATGAACAGCATATGGTTAACCAATTTTACTTATTCTTAATGTTCATATTCATCTTGTCTTCTTGCATTTAACTATTAGACAATTGGAATTCCCTGGATGGTTTTGTCAAAAAGTGCGTTGCGATTGGTTTCAACCAGAATAGAATTGAAGTTGGTCACAATAGAAGTTGGCATTGGTGTGCATGGTGTGTGAATCTCAAGGAGAGTTCCATGGTTGTTGCAATCCCTAGTAGAGAACCATCATAGTATTAGGATTATTGAACAAGTTATAATCCTATGAATATGTTGGTTGGGAGTATTAGGCCTTGGATGCACTTAAGGGGAGTCCTATGGATGCTATAGTCACTCATAGAGAATCATCATATAGTGAGCTTAGTGGAGAAGCCATAAAAGGATGACTATGATGGTTATGATTCCCAATATTTGGAGGCATTTCTACCCCATGTGTTTAGCTTAGACACTCTTGGTTATGGGATAGTTGCATAATTATTTGGAAAGTATTTCCAACAATATGGGGAAGTCCATAAATGGTCCTTGGGATCAAATGTTATGACAAGCCAAAATCAAGATCTCCATGGTCAAAGGTGTAGTGTCTAGCAACCAAAAATCCCATAGGTTTTGACAAGTGGAAAGTTGCATAATATTGGAACCTCCAATAATAGCTTGTAAAGGAAGAGGAGCTATCATTATCAGTGGGGCATACATGTGGGCCAGGGTAGAAGCTTGAAGGCCCATAAGGTACATGGAATTCATTTAGAAGAAGTTATGGGCATGCAGGCTCTAACACTGTAAATAAATAAATATATATATATATATATATTATATATATATATTATATATAATATATATATATGAGTGGGGCTCAGCTACAGGATAAGCGCTGAAATATGGAATCATGCAACGAAAAGCCAATGGCATAGAGATTTTTATAAAGGGAATTTAGCCTACTTAGGCCAATAAAAAAGTCTAGTGCCTAGAGGCCTAGCTAAAGGTCACAACACTTGGTACAATGGAGGAAAATAGGGAAAGGCACCCTCAAGACTTGGTTTTGAGGTGATTTTTCATGTTTTGGTGACCAAGGGTTGTATGGTCATTCCAAAATAAATGACATCGTGGGCATATGGTTTAAGGAATGGATGATTCAGTATCTGGTTAAGAGCCTAAGGTAGTAAGGACCATGGTTGCATTGGATGAGTTATGGAGCCTATCTTGAACTGAAGATAGCCATCTCATCTTCCTTACACATTATGGAGAATTAAATGGAAAAGATGGCTAGGTGTAGAAGCTCTGATTATAGTCTAGGAGGGTCATGCTAGAATGTACAATCTAAACTCTAATGACTTTGATGGGATGTTGTAGACATAAATTCCATACAATTGATGCAACAATGAGAAGAAGAGACATGCCAGGAATATGCGCTGAGATCAAATTAATAACCATGGATTATAGAAATTCCATGTAGATTGTAATATGGTAAAACAATTTTTTTAATCTACTCTACTCATCAGCAGAAACAATAAATGATTAATGAAATAACGAAGAATATAAGAGAAAGAACTAAATCACACATAACCCAATGACTTTCTAGGGAAAGCCACAGCTAAAAACCTTACTATTTGTATATTTCATTAGACAAAAAGTGTGAGAAGATTACAATGCTTTTCTCAAGCCCAAAAAACCTCTGCACTATCTATATCTATCTCACTACCAATCTATGCACAACCTTTTCTTGGCACACATTTCTCTCACAAGCTCCATGAATAAAATTGTGCTTCTTATTGCTTGGTCTCACCAGCTCATTCTCACCAAAATAATGATTAAGCTTGTCCCTTCATTCCTCCTTTTAAAGGAATTTTGAATGGTTAAAATTAGTGATTTTTCCAATTAAGGAATGATTTATTTTATGCCTTCTTCTCACTACATGCACCATCTATTTAATTTAGATGATTTTGCAATTGATAATACATTGTCCCCGAAATCTAATCTCAATTGGGTCTTTCCCTGATCCAACATGCATGAGTTAATTATGAGTGAATCTTAAGTCTACCTGATGTCACCGAAGGCAACACCACACTGTACTTCAGGAAGCACCCCATTGTTCGATAGAAAACACACCACTATTGTAGGTTGTACCCCTCTACTATAGGTTTCACCCCACTACTGCAGGTTATACTCGACTACTAGACCTCCCACTAATTCTTGTATCAGTTGGAACTAGTTTAAATGACTTTAACTTAGTTAGACTGAAATTAAATAATTACAACTCAAAATAAACTCTACTAGTGCTCGTAATTATCAGAGACACTCTGCATGACTCTAGTGAGGCCCTCAAGTCAAATTAACTGAGCTAACTAAGTCAAAATTAACTTAGTTAGCTATTACACGTTGTCATGAAATGTGGAGTTACAATTTTATTCCCAATTTAATTCAAGGACAAATTAAATTATGATTTTTTTCTTGATGTTATTTTTAGCATTTCTTGTTGCTATTTTCAACACTCCCTCTCAACAAGAAATGGGTTCACATCTATAACAATCTAGCACCTTTGGAATGTTCTACATGCAATTCTTGTCACCGTTTTTATTACTACTGCAACATATGCAACAAAAAAGGATCTAAGTAAAATAACTGTCAACTATGTTTGCAATTGTCTACTGGGAAAATGTTGTGTTGCTGTTGATTCAACTACTAAGCCTCATGTTTTTTTGTCAACAACGCTCTGCACTCCTCAATATATGACTAACATTGATCCTCCTACTACTGAATATTGTGTGGCCCCGTAGCAAGGTAATGATCCATGAGCCAAAAACACCTCAATGGATCCTGCCTAATTTTAGCACTCTTAGGACTATTGTTTCACATCACCCCACCACTCACCTATAGGTATGGCGGCATGTGCTCCCTCTGCCCACTTGGCTCAAAATTCCCCTCTATTGGAGGTCTTTGCTTGAGTGGATGGTTCCACCATGTCTTGTCTTTGAGGTTTCTTCAGAGGCTACATGTTGAGAGGTAATTCATGCTCCCTCTCAACCACCAAATCTCTAATATTTTCCATGCTTCTCAAGGATTTGCATGCATGAGCTAAATCTAATCTACTTATAATATTGTTGCTACTTCGCTATTGCTACATCTACACTGCTTCTACAACCACTACAATAATAGTCTAATCTTCCTAGATCCTGAAGTACTAACTTCCATAAAGTTGCTCCCTCTGATGCTAGACTTCCTATGAGTCTCGATCTCACTGCAGGGAGTCTAACTGCTCCTTAATCCACCAATATTAATGATCACTATTCCTTTTGCATCATTAAACATTTTCTCGTTGATCTGCCCACTAGGAGCCTTCTAGCTCCATTAAGAAGTCTATACATAGGGTCTTCTGGATTTGAATTGAACTAGAGCTCCATCAATATACAAGGACAACTTCAAATTATTCTCTTCTATTTTGATTTAAGCTTTGATACCTTGTAGAAATTTATATAAATATATCTTTGATACCATGTAGAGATTTATACAAATCTAGTTTTGATGCCATGTAGAAATTCCTTGTAGAATCAAACTGTAGATTGTAATATGCTAAAACAATTGACTTGAATCTACTCAATTCATCATTGAAAACAATAAACTATTGATGAAATCATGAAGCATATAAGAGTAAAAATTCAATCACACACAACACAATGATTTTCTGGGGAGAGCCACAACTAAAAACCCGTGCTATCTGTATATTACATTAGTAAGAAAATATCAGAAGATTACAATGTTTTTCTCAAGCCCAAGAAAACTCTACACTATATCTAGCTATTTCACTACCAACATGTGTGTAATATTCTCTTGGCACACCTTTCTCTCACAAGCTCCATGCCAAAAATTGTGCTCACCAACTCATGCTCACCAAAACAACAATTAAATTTGTGCCTTCATTCCTCATTTTAAAGTCAATTCCAATGGTTAAAATTAATGATTTTTCTAATTAAGGAATGATTTATTTTAGGATTTCTTCTGGCTGCATGTACCATTTATTTAATTTAGATGACTTTACAACTGATAGTACACAGTCGCTGAACTCCAATATCAACTGGGTCTATATCCGATATGACATGCATGATTTAATTATGAGTGAATATTCAGTTTAATGGTTGATCACTGTAGCAAACACCACACTACACTTTAAGAAACACCCAACTACTAGACCTCCCACTAATTCTTCCATTAGTTGGAACTAGTTTAACTAACTTTAACTCAGTCATCAAAATAAACTCAAATAGTGCTCATAATTGTAGGAGACACTCCACATGACTCTAGTTATACCCTTAACTTGAATTAACTAAGATAACTAGGTCAAATTAACTTAGTTAACTATTACAAGTTGTCATGAGATGTGGAGTTACAATTTCATTTCCTATTTAATTCAAGGACAAATTAAATTAGGATTTTTTTCTTGCTACTATTTTTAACATTTCTTATTGTTGTTTTCAACATGGATAACCTCTTTGTATTCACATTTGACTGATTTAATTCTCAGTATGGAGAATCACACATCTTCCGATTCTTTGATTTAATGCAGTTCCAATTGTTGAGTGAACATAACCCATCCCCATTGTTTAATATGTTTGTAGAGGTTAGACAACTTGATGTAACATCAACATGAGTGGCCATGATCATGACAAATTTCAAGCAATATGGAGGACAATAGGGGCTACACCATTCTTTATGCAATAGTGGAACTAAATTATGGATTGCATTTGTGCAAAGTGGGATTGTAACATAGTTGAACTAGTGGTGTGGAGAGCTTTGTGGGTGAGCGCTACAAAGGAGAAAGGCCAAGGGTGGCGACGCTATAGAAAGAAGCTGAGAATGTGATTGCACTACTATGAGAGGCCAGGCGAGCCTGTGGAAGAGGGATTGAAAGTTGAGTACATGCTACTAAAGAAGAGAAAAGTTAAGAGTCTGGCTTTGCTACCGTGGGAGGCCAAGAGAGCAAGACATGATGAGAGTTGAGTATATGCTGCTGAAGAGCATAGGTTTGAGATCAATGTGTTTCTATAGAGTGAGAAAAGGAAATAGTATTGTGTGGGTTGAGAAAAGAGGAGAATACAAAGAAGAACAAAGAGATGAAACAAGGTAGAATGAGTGCCAAGGATAATAAACATTAGTTCCTTATTGTGCACGGGTTGGAGCGCATAAAATAGGGACTTGTTGCTTCCATCTAAGTGGATATCTAAGTAAATCTTGGGGTTGGTACCCCATGCATGTTTGTTATGGCGTAAACCTAACGAGCTGCAAGTTGGTGGTTGCAACAAATCCATAAAGTCGGTGCTTCAATTTGTGTTTCTGGTAACCAGATTAGGTGTCTACAAATGAAGGGAGTTGGTTCTTCCTACTAGTGGGTTCTAGTAAAAAATCGCATGGAGTTGGTTATTTAAATTCTCAACAAGAATATGCTAGTAGCTTGAATGGGATGTTAACCAAATAGTTGAATGAAGGAGAAGCCCTTTGTAAGAATCTACAAGTTGAAGTTGTCTCATTGAGATGTGACCTAGAGAGGGCAAGTAAAGAGTTGTCTCATTATATGAAGCTTGAGGAGAGTTGAAAGGCTTTGGATGAGATGCTTGTTAAGAAAATATGCCCTCCCATTAAGGCTGGTCTATGTTTCAAAGGAGAACCAAGCAACAAAAAGGAAAAGGTGGAGGGGTCAACCACCCTGGTAAGGATAGTTAAAAATTCCAAAAACAACAAAGGAAAAGGATTTTTTGGACAACATCAGTATAAAGGAAAGCAAAAACAACAAGGGAAGAGAGGGAAACAACAATTAGGAGAGAAACATAATGGTAAGAGGCAACATCTAGGAGAGAAGCACATGAGATCCAAGCAAGAACAAGGAAAAATGGAAGGCAATAATCCAAACTATCCTGGAAGGAACATGAAGAACTAGCATAGGTCCTTTCCCTCTCAAGGAAAAAACACTCAAAGAAAAGGTATCTTTGGTCCTCAAAATAATTTCTATGGATATTATTTTTCTTGCAATAATTTTGAACATAAATCCATATGTTATAGATGTCATGCAAGAAAAAATATGTCTTAGGTAGGAGCAACCCAAGAATGAAAAAAGTGTTCAGGAGAAGGCATGTTGGTAGTAGTAGAGGCCTTGACAAGAATGTTGGAAAACATGGTAATTCCTTTGTCCCATTGTTAATCCATATATAATGTTAGAATTATTGCAACTTTGGGCACAAGACAGCTAGTTGTTGGGATGAGAAGACAAAGCATGCTTCTTAACATATGTATGCACATGAAGACGAAAAGGAAGAATAGAGAAAAGGAACACACGATTACTTTTAGCTCTCTATGTCCTAGGAGCAAGTAGAAAAGAAGGGAAAGAAATTAAAAGGAAAACAAAAAGTATGACCCTCTTAACCCTATTGTGGAGCTCTCTGTGTGTATTAGTTGTGTTCAACATAAATTGTAGGAAAGAAAGAGAAACAACAACCCAACCACTTGTCTTTTTCAAACAAAAAAAAGATGCTACAAGAGAATTTTGGTGAAGGAGGAACAAAAGGAGGAATGCCATCCAATCATGTGCAACTAAGAGAAAGTGCGAACATGGGAAAATAAGGAACTAGAAGGGCCTGTTAGAACTCGGTCATTGAATGTTTGGAAAGGGAAAGAGGACATTATTGAGGAGGAGTAGATCCTATGTTTATCTTCATTGAAGGATGAAAATGGCCTTAAGGGAGGCCAAATAAGTCAAATGCAGGAAACTATAAGGAATATATAGAGAGATGCATCTGAATGTTGGAGGTATGACCAAGTTCGCCTTGCTGATTATAATAATAAATTGGTTCATTTCAAGTATATCAACATTGTAACAAATAGAAAAGATTAGAAACATGGTTTCACGAGGAGTTCACAACATCATGTTGTGAGAAAAGAATGGGTTGTCGCATAAAGTGTGGAATGAAAAGAATCCCATAGTTAAGTCAGGTCCATAGGATCATTCACCACGTAGAAGCAAGTAAGAAAATGCAATAGATTAGAGGGAATTAGCTCAGGGTGAGATACTTTAGTAAATAGTAGTAGGTAATGATTTTCATCCCCAGAAAGAAATATTGTTGCGTAAATGAAAGGTTTTCATCTTGGGTGAAATACTCGTATTTCATTTAAGATTATGAGTTTTATTATGCCTAGCAGTCTTATGTTCATGAAACACAATTGGCACAAGATTTGCATCTTAGCTTCCAATTAGTATCGTTATGTCAATTAGTGGCCTTTGGTTCATATAGAGTAACCCTCTTGTGCAAGTGAGCATATCATTTTGAGAAACAACCATGCCGATGTCCCTGGTACATTGTCCAATTTTTATAAACTTTTTGGTGCAATTAGTATTAGTTACGAAAAAATCTCTATTTGTAAGAGTATGATCTCAATGGGAGAAGCATTGGTTCAAGAGGATGCTCAAGTGGAGTGAGCATAGATTTAATCACAACAACAATAGTGAAGAGTAAGCCTAAAATGCATCAATAATTGTTGGTATTTGCATGCAACAACAATACCATGAGAAATTTTAATTGGTATTAGTTTCTTTTAATTAATAGAAAATATGCAGTGGTAGAAAGAGTAATCTTGTAATAGTCATAAGGTGATTATAATTGGATGGGAATTAAAAGAAGAGGAAGTATATGTTCTGGAGAAGCATATCACATACGTCCAATTCCTAGAGTAGTCATAACACTTTCATGAAGATACAAAGACATGTTTATGCTAATATGTTGATTCTTGTAGATGTATTTATTTAAGATGTTTTTAGCTGAGCAAAAATGAAAAAATTAAAGTGTCCCATGATGAAGTTATCATCCCTTGAAGAGAAGTATGCAAAATCATAATGCAAATTAACAATTTAATCCTTGTTCATTTATTGAAAGAGGGAGGAGAAGTAGCGTGTATACATGTGTCATTGATTTCAAATGGGGAGGGAAGCTCATTCGAGAAGTTGTGATGGCCCAAGTAGAGGAGAGAAAACCATTGGTGGCTCATGCAAGGAGAAGTGTGGAGGTAGCATGGGGGTTGGTAATCAATGTCGAGAAATGATGATATGTTTCCATCAAGGCCGAAGGAGGAGATTTTTTTATGATTTCCATTTCCTGGATGGATTTGTCAATAAGTGTGTGGGAATTCGTGTCAACCATACTAGCAATGAAGTTTATGGTAGCATATGTTGGCATTGGTGCACACGGTGTGTTGAGATCAAGGGGAGTTCCATGGTTGTTGTAGTCCCTAGTAGAGAACCATCTTAGTAGCAAGCTTATTGAAGAAGTTACAATACTATTACTATGATGGTTAGCTTCTTTAGCCTCAGAGGCACTCATGGGAGAGTTATATGGTTGGTAGAATCAGTTGTAGAGAATCATAATAGTAGAAAGCTTAATGGAGAAGCCATAAAAATATGACTATGATGGTTTGGATTCCCATACCTTGGAGGAATTTCTACCAAATGTGTTTATCTCATATTCTCATGATTATGGCATAGTTGGATAGTGCTTTAAAAAATCTTTCCAATAGTATGTGGAAGTCCATAAATAGTTCGTGGGATCAAAATTTATGGCAAGTAAAAAATCAGGATCTCCACGGCCAAAGTTGTAGTTCCTAGAAGCCTAGAAGACCGTAACCTTATTTAAAAGAGATCTAGGATAAGATTTAGCAAAGGTAGCAGGAAGAATTCTTGGTAGCCTAGAAGCCCATAATCTAGTTGACAATAACCAAAGGTTTCCCAAAAGCCCAATAGCCTAGAAACCTGAAAGCCTGTAACTTTATTAGAAGGTGATCCACAATGGCAAAGATCTGAGGTAATGGGGGATGATAATTTACTGATCATTAATAGATCAAAGTCATAAATTAAATTTCCCAGAAGAAATGGGGCTGACAAGTCGAGTTATTTAGATGTCGATAGTGGAAAGTGGGCCAAAGCTGGAACCTTCAATAAAATTGCATAAAGGAAGAGGAGTGGCCATTTTCAGTGGGGAGTACAAGTGGGCTAGCACGGGAGCCCATACGGTGTATGAAATTAATTTGAAATAAGATACATGCATATGGTTATCTAGGATCCAAATTGATAGCATTATATATATATGAGTGGGGTCAAGCTATGGGCTAAGTTCCAACATAGTGATTCATGCAGCGGAAGACCAAGGGTGTACAAATTTGTATAAAGGGAATTTAGCCCCCACAAGATAGCAAAGAATTCTAATTCCTAGAGGCTTAGCAAAATGTCACAACACCTAATCCAGTGGAGGAAAACAGGGAAAGGTGCGCTCAAGACATATTTTTGTAGTGATTTCACATGTTTTGGTGACCAAGGGGCATATGATAGTAACAAAAGAAATGACACCATGGGAATGTGGTTCAAGGCATGGATGAGTTGACAGTTGGTTAAGATCTTAAGGTAATAATGACTAAAGTTCCATAAGATTAATTATGGAGCCTGCCACGAATTGAAGAAAGCCATATGATCTTCCTTGCATGCTAGGGAGAATTAAATGGAAAAGATGGCTAGGTGTAGAAACTCTGTCATAGTCGAGGAGAGCCATGCATGAATATGCAATCCAAACTCTAAGGTCTCTAATGGAATATTGCATATGCAATGTTTATATAGCAGATTCTGCAATAGGAATAAGAGACATGCCAAGAGTACAAGATGAGAACTACAATCAAATTAATAACCATGGAAAGCCTTTCTGTATGCATATTTAACTGAGAATTAATCCTTAATATGGAGAATCACACATGTTCCCATTATTTGATTTAATGTAGCTGCAAAGTTGAGTAAATAAAGCCGATTCCCAATGTTTAATATTGTTGTAGAGGTCATATAATTTGATGTAACAACAACATGTGTAGCCATGATGGTGACACTTACAAGTGGTTTGGAGGAAAATAGGGACTGCACCATTCCTTGTGTAGCACAGGAATAAAAGTATGAATTGCAATTGTGCAAAGTGGGATTGTAACATAGTTGAGCTAGAAGTGTGGAGAGATATGTGGGTGAGTGATGCTAAGGAGAAAATCTAAGGGTGTCAATGTCATAGAGAGAAGCCAAGACTGTGGTTGTGCTCCTATGAGAGGTCAAGAGAGCCTGTGGAAGAGGGGTTGAGAGTTGAGTATATGCTACTAAAGAAGAAAGAAGTTGAGAGTCTGATTCTGCTGCTGTGAGAGGCAAGAGAGGTTGTTGAAGAGAGGCTGAGAGTTGAGTATATGCTACTGAAGAGTAGAGGGTTGGGAATATTATGCTACTATAGAATGAACAATGGAAAAAGTATTGTGTGGGTTGAGAAAAGAGGAGGTTGCAAAGAAGAACAGAGAGTAGAAAGAAGGAATAACGAGTACCAAGGGCAATGAAGATTAGTTCTTTATTGAGTGCGAGTTGGAGCCTACAAATTAGAGAGTTGGTTCTTCCATCTAAGTGGATATTTGAGTAAACATTTGGGGTTGTTTCCTCCTACAAGTTGGTGCTTTTACAAATATAAGGAGATGCAAGTTGGTGCTTGCAACAAATCCATGAAATCGATGCTTCAATTGGTGCTTCTAGTAATTATAGTAGGTGTCTACAAACGAAGGGAGTTGGTGCTTCCTACTAGTGGGTGCTAGAAAATAATCATAGGGAGGTGGTTGTCCCTCTAAGGGTGGCTCACAAACAAATTGATGTATAATAGAGTAGGAGCTCATACTTACACCAAATAACAAACAGGCTTTGGTGGTTTTTCTCTTGTAAGTGTTTCCACATTAAACCTATGTCTCCCATGTGTATGTTGATCCTAATATTGTGTTCATATGGTGATTTGTGTTTCTTTAACTATGTGGTTTCATTGGTCAGATGAATGATTGACATTGTTGAATGAGAAACTATAAATTGACATAAAAATTTTAAATTAGCCTTAATATTTATTCACCCCCCGTCTCAATATTAACATTATTTCCAACATTAACACATACAAATTTAATTCGTTTCTCCTTTCAAAGAAAATATGATAACTTATATAACCTCTTAAATGAGATTAAACATCCATCCAAGGAAGAAATCAATTTATGAAATCATAGGCTTTCCAATCAACCTGATCATAGCATCAAATTATATAAATAAAAAAAAACATAAATTGTCTACATATTTCTAGAATTTCAATCCATTCATT
>APFE031499316.1:27010-43436 GCA_000404065.3 Pinus taeda
ATATATATGACGGTCAAGGCGAAGAGCATGTTAATGGCGGTTACGTGCAAGGTTGTAGCGTGAATTTTGTTATTGGTTGCTACACTTAGGGTTGATGCATTGACATGTCAATAACCAGGTATATATCAAATAACAGTGGATAATGATTTTCAAATAACTAAACCATTAAAGAATGAACAATGTCGAGTTAATCCTCGTTATAATTTCTTCTTTTCACATTAATTTCTAAGCAAATACCCTAAACTCTCATGGCATATTGCCTTTTTCTATATAATTATTTTTCCTATCCTATAATACCTTTACACTTTCATTCACCTTGAACATTCGGTTCCTTTACACTTCCATTCAACTTGACCATTCGGTCTTGTATTTCTTTGAAAAATGATGGCTTAAGTGCTTCTATGATTGATATATTATTCTAATTAATTAGAGAAATGCATTCTATATGACATAAAAATTCAAATGGACTATTTTTCAAAGAAGTATATTGTCCATTATTATATGAAAATTCACTATTCATAAGTAGTCGTCCCATTTAGATTGTTTATCCATCAAATACATTTTTAAGATATCCTCAATCACTTGCTTAACCCTTTTTCACTTGCTTAACCTTTTTTGTCTACCTATTTCTTCATCGATGGTATGTTGTACTTAAGTTAGATTTGTTCCAATTCTTTTGAATATTCCTTTCCAAAATTTTGAAGTACAAAGTTCATCTAGAACAATTTCCTTAAGTTTTCCACGTAATCTAATGATCTATCTCATGTAAATTCTTGGTATATTATCTACCTTAAGATCATCTTTTATCAAATTCTCTGCCATTACCATGATGGAGTGATTTTGCCTTGTTATCTTAGGTAACGGTGAAAAAATTCATGATCACCAATTCCAATTTCGATTATGTTGTAGGATATGGTCATTGTAGTCCTACAAGATATTTTTCTTCAAAGTTTACTCTTTGAGAGTTTATATAGAGCTATATACTAGTAATTCCATTCTTCATTCTTGGCCAAAAATATCAAATATCTAATTCTATAATTTTCATTTCGTTTCTAGGATGTTCAACAAATGGAACATTATGAATCTCACTAATTACAAATTTCCTTAATTCACTACAATGGGATCACAAACTCTATTTTTATGCATAATAATTCTATTATCTTTCCAAGTATATTCTTTAAACGTATTTTCTACGTTTTCTTCTATAACATTTATTTGAATTGAATATAGTCCTCATTTAAGGTAATAATTTGAACAATTATGTTCCTGAAACATGATTAGACATGATAGTGGTTGTAACATGCATTACATGTATAGTTTTACTAGGTTTATCAACAAATTTGTTCTCTTTACCTCTAATATATTCAATATCAAAATCAAATTATAATCCATATGTCATTGTACTATTTTTTATCCATATCAATTCTTTTAGAGTGGAAATAATGGAGGAATATATTCATTAGCCCATTTTTACTAGTGGGATCTAGTTTGGAAAATTGGGGTCTAAAAACGTTTGGGAGCATTTTGAGGCATCAAGTGGATTTTATTTCTTTTGTGGGATGTGGGTGCGTGGGGGTATTTTATACTTTAGCACACAAACTTTTTATTTATTCTAGAAATAGATACCTTTCTAATGGCACAAGAATCACCTCAATTAGAGCCCATATGCAAAAGTTATGTGACTTGGAAGTTGACCTTATTATTTTGATTACCATAATTTGAGAGGATGTCATGTCAACCTCCATTATTTATGTAAAATTGGATAGTGACATGATCATGGTGAATAAAACTCTAGAAGAGTTAATATTGTAACTCTAGTTAAGATTTGAAGGAATCAAACCTAACCACTAGTAGGCTATTGTGATGTGTTATAACTAGGCCACTAGGAGGAAAAGGGATTCTATTCTTTTCAAAGGAATTTTGTTCCATAGATGAAGAAACTATACTTAAGGATGGAGTTAGCTTCTTGGGTAGTGTAACTTGTATTTTTTAGATGATAGTGTCCTAGGGTAAAGTTATATGGAATAAATATTCTATTCTTCACTTCCTTGATTAGAAAGGTATTAAATCCTTATATCACAATTGGGTAAGCTATTTCCTTAAAAAATAAACTATTTGGTGAAAAACTTGGTAGAAAATGTTGTGTTGTTGATCCAAGTGGACATTGCTAGCCACCCACCTATCCCACTTGGACCCCACAACTGTCTCTTTCAGTATTTTAGTTTCCTTATTTGTAGCACAATTTACTATTTTTAGCTTCTTTTCGGGTCCTAAACTTCAAGAGCCATTTTGAGGCCCTAAACAACATTTTTTGGGAAATCTGAGATCAACATGGGGCCATCGTCCGATGTTACTCTTCCCGAAGTTATAATCATCAAATAGACCTTTCTAATGAGTTATTGTGCGTGTCAAATAGAGATTGTATGCCAAAGTTACAACCTCGAGAAGTTGATGTACCAATTTACTCGAAACGAGGCCCACAGTTTGGCGTTTCATCTCTTGGGGTTAGGTTTTTGGATGTTTAGGGTTTTCCATTGTTTATCAACAATAAATAGGCCTTTGAGCCTCATTGTAACACAGATCAAAGGCATGTAGCTGTCACATCTCTTCTCAGATATAATCTACCATTGCCCTAGCTAGTTTATTTCCATTTCTATTTGTAAGCATATTTCAGTATTTTACATTAATGAAATGAAGTATTGTTTCTACTGCATCTCTATATTTATGGTTATATTTGTAATTTGTTGTGTTCCTATTTAAATCCAGATGAGTGGTATTGGAGAAGTCTACTTTTTCTTTGCTTTTCTTTGGATGTCCCCAACAAGGTCGGGATATAAGGAGCTAGGGCTCAATCTGGTTGAACCTTTGCAAGATCAGCCTCGTAAATCTTAGTGGCCTCCCATGGCAGATGAAAATAAAGACAAGGGGGCAGGAGATCCTATCAAAATCTTGTTTAAAGAAGCCCTCAAGCAACAAAGGAATGCGATGATGGACAACTTTTCCCAAATCCTTCAATGGCTACGCAGGGGTGACACATCGGCTTCCAACAGCTGCTCTGGAAATGCCACGCCATTTAAGGTACAAGTTAATTTTGAAATCCCCATATTCGAGGGTCAGATAGATGTAGATGTCGTTGATAAATGGTTAAATATGCTAGAGGGTTATTTTTTTGTTAATGATTTTTCCATCAAGAAAAGATTATTTTTTCTCTTCCCAAAGCAGCCCCCCACGTCAAGGACTTGTGGGAAACCTACTGCGAGCAGAAGGTTGAAAGTACAAGCTCACTATTTTCAGCCTCAACCACTTGGAATTCATTCCGGGATGCCATAAAGGAGTAGTACTACCCTGTCAAAAGCTATGAGGACAAATACATAAAGTGGACCGCGCTATGGTAGGGAAGGGACCAAGATGTGATGGAGTTCACAAAAATTTTTCATACCCTTTGCACATAGTTGGGTATCAAGGATTTTGAGCTGCATTTGGTACTTCAATCCCACAATTTCCTAAACAGGTACATTCAAGATGAGATGGAGTTCCTGAACATCTCCTCACTCGTGATGGCGTATTGATACGCTATCAAAATCAAATAGAAATTGAAACAAAATAAGTGAGACTTTGGACCTGCAAATCCAAAGACCAAAGGACAAATCCAAGGTGGGGTGACCCATGACAACCCGTCGAAGCCACAGGAAAGGAACAACACCACGAAGTTGAAGAAGGACATGGGAAAGTGGTGTGAGTTCCATAAGAGCCCCACTGATAACACAAGTGAGTACCAGACCAAGCAGTCACTGGTGGCCGAGTTGAAGGCTTCAGAATCAGATCCATGTTTTGATCCTGAATCAGAACCTAACAAGGGGCATGGAAAAAGGAAGAAGATCATTAAAATAGAGCCCAATGACACTGTTGCCACAGCTAAGATCTAAAAGAATGAGCCTGAATATCTAGAGGAGGGGGAGCATATTTTCCACTCACAAATGTGGGTGAAGGATTTGCCATTGCAATTCATTGTTGACAGTGGGAGCCAAAAGAACCTCATTTTAGTAGAGGTCGTGAAGCGGTTAGGCCTATTGTCTACACCACACCCATAGTCGTACAGTATCGGGTGGCTTCACCAAGGACGAGATCTTCGAGTTCACCAGCAGTGTCACCTTCCCTACAACATCCAACCCTTCATAGATGAGGTATTGTGTGAAGTTGCACCTTTGGATGTTTGTGATGTATTATTAGGCTAGCCATACTTATGGAGGCAACATGTTGTGTATGAGTCAAGGCCTCGCGTTATCATTATTTATTTGTGTAATTCATTATACATGATATTGGAGGTAGCCCCACCTACCACCACCTCTTTGATCACTGCTAAGAAATGCAGCAAGCTCATCTCCCAGACAAGGAAATTCATTTTTTGTCTGGTTCGCTCTGAAAGTAAAGGGAAGAAAATCACCACATCCATGACCCCCGCGAAGGGTTCCTCCACGCAGCAGCAGTAGTAGATGGATACAATCATGAAAGAACACAAGAATATCTTCTCCTGACCCATAGGGGTACCGTTGCACTGTCAGGTCAAGCATTCATTCAATCTGAATCCCAAAGCACCTCTACCCAACGGGCCAATATATCACTGCTCCAGTCTGAAAAATGACAAGTACAAGAGGTGACATGGTCCTTACACCAGTACCAAGGGTGTGCGGAATAATGATTTGGAGCACAACATTCCCCCATTCCTTCGCTTGCACTGATTGTTCAATGTGGACCTCCCTCTACCATGCTTCCCACCATTACTAGACACATTAGAGACTACATAACTGCTCATTAGGGACCAATGTTTCGTAGATGGAGGAACGCAATATAATGGGGGACATTGCTTCCTAAGGGGGGAGGAATGATCTAGGTGGATGTTGGTTGCCACCAACTTATCCCACTTGGAGCTCGACAACTGTCTCTTTCAGTTTTTGAGTTTCCTTATTTGTAGCACAATTTACTATTTTTAGCAGTTTTTTGGGTCCTGAACTTTCGAAGTCGTTTTGAGGCCCTAGATGACATTTTTTGGGAAACTTGGGATTAGCATGGGTCCATAGATCAATGTTTCTCTTCCCAAGGTTATATTCCTTGGATAGATCTTTCTAACGAGCTATTGTGCATGTCAAACAGAGATGGTATACCAAGGTTACGACCCCTGGAAGTTGATGTACCAGTTTACCCAAAACAGGGCCCACAGTTTGGCATTTCATCTCCTAGGGTTAGGTTTTTGGATATTTAGTGTTTTCCATTATTTCTCAACAATAAAGATGCTTTTGAGCCTCATTGTAACATATCTTAGAGGCATGTGGTTGCCACATATCTTCTTAGAGATAAGCTACCATTGCGCTAGCTAGTTTATTTCCGTTTCTGTTTGTAAGCATATTTCACTATTTTACATTAAGAAAATGAAGTATTTTTTCTGCTACATCTCTATATGTATGGTTATATCTATAATTTGTTGTGTTCTTGTTTAAATCAGGATTAGTTGTAATCACACAAAAAATTCTCAAGTGGGTATATTTCTCATGCAAGTGCTTGCTTCCATTACATCTAATTAGTCATATGGTATCCTTTCTCCACCTTAGACACTTGTAAAAAATGAGTTGATAATAAGGAGGAAATAACTAATATAAAATCACAGTCTAATGTCTCTTATATATCTATTGTCCCAAAGGAATTGAAAATACATGTGAAATAAAGGTTCTAAAATATGCCAGATCAGGATTACAAGCACAAAGACAATAATGGGATAAATTACCTCTAAAATATAGGATGACATGAAAAACATCAACACCTCTCATATCCTAGCTTTAAAATTATATACTATTTCCATCATTTTACATAGGGAGTGGAACATAATAGCAACCAAATTGAGTATTTGAGTGGTGGTAATGAGAAAGTGTGCTAATGGAAACTAGGTATCCTTGAATTGTAAGAAGTTTTTCTCAACATCTGACCTAGATATTAGACCCATTTTGTATACATAGACTCCCACAAATCAATGATTAAGTATATTCCGTTAGAATTGCAGAGAGATATTTTGTGTTTGACCCACGAACTAGAGATAATTTTCTTTGTATGATGTTTTCCATTGAATTATTCCACATTTTTCTTTCCATGTAAACCTGATATTGTGCTAGCTTGAAGTATTTATGCATTTCAATTTTAAAGTAAGAATTTATGAATATTATTAATTCATTTATAATGATACATGTTAAGAATGACAACAATGACTATGCAAATGTGTTTTTTACATTAATTAGATGGTTGTATAATGATAGGAAATTATGTAATGATGTCTTCCTATGAAAATGATTTTTCCAAAGAGGCCTATTGTATTGTTGGAGAGTCATTATTGACCTTGAACATTCAATCATTCCAATCTTGTTCATCGTGGAGGTTTCATTGAGACATTGTTAGGGTTTTATTATGTACAATTCTATGTTTTTTCCTATGAATTTAGTTTCTTATTCATGTGTGCATTTGTTATTTCTTAATTAAATTACAAGTTCAAAATAGAACAAGTGGTATTAGAGCTATGATTTTTTTAAGAATTGGATTCAAGGAAATGAATGATGTAGAGAGTCTTGTTAAAAAAAATGAGACCTTAGGGGGAGAGTTGTCATTCTATTGGAAGATCCAGATTATGGACAAGTATTCCACTTGACAGAGTGGGACTCTGCATGCCTAAGAATGTGTGAGTAGTTGTTTTTTTGTAGAGAGAAACACATGATGCTTCCATAACGAGACGTCAAGTGGAGTAGCTAACTTGCACATACTATTTTTTTTAAGCCACAATTTTTTCAGTTGCCAAGGGAATCAAAATCAAGCTCAAAAAGTGTTAAACCTTTGTCATGAAAAATTATGTGCATTAGAATCATTGTCTTAAACCCCTATTGAGAGGAAAGACAAAGTCTGTGGCGAGAAATCAATTGCGAGAAAGCTACTAAGGTAAGTACGCACACAGAAAGGGTCCCAACCAGAAAACACTAGTCATGTGATAAAATTCAGGTTCATATTGTCGATGGAAGAATCTTCCTACAAAATAAATCACAAAAAAAATTCAGATAGTAGAGTGTCAAACTAGTCATCGTGTAATATCTCTAAAAACCCTAGAAACATAATATTTGCTTAAAAATATAGTAAATTTGTTTTGGAAGAAAATATTTCTCAAGAGAAATTGAAGTTATGGATTTATTCAAGAAGAAAGTAGGGCTCTACTTGAAGGTTGAAAATATTAAGATTTCTTCTATAGAATTGAAAAACCATTTTTTTTTTCTAAATTGAAAATAGGGAAGTTGGAAATTATTTAAATGAAAAACTAGTTGCTCAAGGTATTTAGATCACAAATTCAAGAGAACCCAATAAATTTTGTCTTTTAATGGTTCCCATAGAGGAATATGGAAAAAATTACTAATGCAAAGTTCGAGGTGGATAAATTTACTGGTAAAGATAATTTTTCATTACAGAAACTAAACGTATTGGATTTTTTGGTGCAACAAGGTTGCACAAAGAACTAAATGTGGTAAGAAAGGGACCTATTAGCAAGAAATATTTGAATGGAAGGGATTGGATATCCAAGATTTCAGTACCATCAACTTGTGTATTGCAGATGATGTTCTCTTTAACATTGTTGAAGAAAAGTCAGTAGTGGGTATGTGGATAATTTGTAAACTTTATACATGACAAAGTCTCTAACCAATAGAATTTACTTGAAGCGGCACTTGTATAACCTTATGATGAAGGAAGGAACTAAAATTATAGATCACCTAAATGTATTTAATACTGTAGTTTGCAAGAATATTGATACCAACATCAAATTTTATGAAGAAGATAAAGCCATTACTTTTTTATGCTCCTTACTCGATTCCTGGGACCATTTTATGACTTCTATCAGTTTGAGCGCAACCAAATATCTAATTTTTGATTCTATTATGGGATCTCTATTATCCAAAGAAGTATGAAGGGAGTCTAACATTGAAAATTCCACACCAGAAGCTATGGTAGCCAAAGGCTAGGCCAAGGAGACAGGAGACAAAGCAAGACATTGTTGGCATTATGATATAGATGTTTTCCTTGATGGCAACTCACATAGATGATAGTTCATAGTGCAACAGGTTAACAACAAAGGACTACAGATCAGACTCTAGAGATTGAAGAAAGAGAAGTATACATTAGTTCATTTTGTCTAAGTAGTGTGTACGCGCAGGTACACAAAACGAAAAGAGTGTATACATATACACACACTCTTGCAAGAGGAAAAGCGCGTACATGTTAGAAAAACAAGGAAATTCAAGAGCAATGAATACTAGGAGTCAATACCATGGTATTAGCCCACAATATTGAGTGGAGTAATGACTATTTGATCCCACCTAACAATAACATGGGTCCTAAGTGGTTTTGGTCCGAGGTATTGAGAAAGGCCTAAAACTATATAAGGAGGAGAAGATAATTAGGCCAAGGTGTGCAAGTATTGAATATCTTATGAAGAGATAGATCAAATAAGCATGTTATGGGTTTCTGATGCTTTTCTTGATCTAAGCTAAGGATGAAGCTAGGTGGTTAGTGATGGATGATGGATTGGGATCATAAGGCCTGAAATGAATTATCATTATTTGGTTTGATCATGGATGGTCTAGATTTGAATACTAATGCATGCTTTATTTTATAAATGTTATGATCTAGGCAAGGCTAAAGTCTGGAATAGTTGTGAAGTTTTATGTTAGTATTTGCGTATCTATACGCTGGTCCGCTTTCATAAAAGCGTGTAGACACGTTGACTAAACACATTGATGTAGCATATACATTTTGAAATATGAAATTTGAAGTTGCAGTTGGTTATGCTTGTTGTTGCAGAGTTCTGGGTTCTTCTCTGTGTTTTGGTGACTGTGTTCTGGTGAAAGTGTTCTGCATGTTGAGATTGTTTGATTGTGACTTGCTTTAGTGATGATGGGTTTCCAATGGTTGGTTGTATTACAGTGTTGATTGATTTTGAGCTTCAATGTTATTGATGGGTCCAGTATGAAAATTTGATGAAACGTGGCCTTCAGATTGTGGTGTTGTGTTCGAGGAGTATCCAATCTGAAAATTTATGAAACGTGGTCCTTGGAGGAAGAGAGGAGAACGTAGCATTCTATAGGCCGATGCCTGTGTACCGATAAACGTATCGGCCAATACAAGAGCTAGGGGGTTAGAGCTTCCTTCCATTAGAAACCGAAAAACAAGTGAAAGTTGGAGTCTTTTGTAGGCTGGCACCTACGTAGTAGTAAATAGATCGCCTAGTACAAGAGCTAGGGGGTTGTAGCTCCCTTCCAATAGAATATGGAGAATGAGAGAAGGTTGTAGCCTTCTACAGTTGGGTGCATGTGTACTGGTATGAGACTGCACTAGTACAAGATTGTAAACATGTTTTTCTTATATTAAAAGAAGATAGTAGCAGGTGATTTTTGTCCCGCATTGAGTTTCCACCTTAAATCTTGGTGTTCATGTGTGTTTCTTATGTGTGATGGTTTATTCTATTATTAATGCACATGGTTACTCTGTATATGGTTAATGAAGTACTGATGCACTGATTAAAGATCAACATATGATGAATTAACTGAATCATAAGTTTGCTAGATATACGCTGGTTGCTTTAAAGACAATTGTGTGTACACACGAGTTACCTTCATTGAAGTAGCATATATAAATTTGAGTATGAAATGAAAAAGTTATTTATTTGATTAATATTGGTTCATCCCCCCTCTTATTATTATTTCCAAGAATTGGTATCACAGAAGGTCCTTTAGAAGAAACTTGATCATTTGATGGGAGATGTTTCAAAATGAACAAGCATGAAAGCATGGGATCTATCAGGCCACCAATCTTCAATGAGAACAACTTCGTATATTGGAAAACATGAGCTGGAGCATATCTTGAATCACTTGGAGTTGATGTTTGGGAAATTTTGGAGAAAGGAGATCGATATCTAGCAGTAGTTCTTCGAGATCTAGCAAAAAGGAAAAAATATGAAATCAATGCCAAAGCTCTGAACACCTTATTCAGTAGTCTATCAGAATAAGAATTCGCCAAATTCATGCAACTCAACATAACCAAGGAAATATGGGACTGAATAATTCAGAGCTACGAAGGAGACGCCCAGGTAAAACATGCTAAACTACAAACTCTTAGAATCCAATATGAAACTCTCAAGATGCAGAGTGATGAAAGTATTTCTAGTTATTTCTTGTGAGTAGATGGGATTGTAAATCATATGAGAAATCTTGGTGAAGAGATAAAGGAAGCTACTTTAGTTGAGAAATTTTTGAAATCTTTGTCTTCTAAATTTGAGTCAAAAGTGTCTGCCATAGAAGAAAAATAGGATCTTCAAACGATTACTATGACTCAACTCCACGGAATCCTAACTGGCTTTGAAATGAGAAAATGAGGTCCATCAAATATGAGAGAAGCCACTTTTAAAGCATCAGCACAGGGAAAAGAAAAGGAAGAGCACAATGAATCATGACACATTTAAGAAGAAGAAGATGAGGTAAATTTTATCATGAAGCTTCAACGAGGTTCTAGAAGATTCAGAGGTAAGCTACCGTTAAAATACTTTTATTTTGGTAGAGTTGATCATTACGCTACTAAATTCCCTCATGTCAAAGGAAAGATGTCTGCAAAAGGAAATAGAAGTTATTATACTCATGATGATAGTGATGGCGTGTCGAATAGTGATGAAGATGATCAATAAATTAAGCTACTCATGGCATATGGAACTGATACCTTAGAAAAGGAAGATTTCCTTTAAGAAATCTATCAACTCAAAATCAGTTTGGCAGAAAAGGATACAGTCATAAACACAGTGATACATCAACTCACTAAAAAGGACAAACACAATGAAGTGTTAAAATGTTAAGTAGTAAGTCTAAGAAAAGAACATGACATAGAACTTAACTTATTATACGCATGTACTAAGAAAAAAAGTATATTAATAAGGTTGCAATGGGGGATGAGGCATAAATTTTTCAACCTTCTCTGATTTCGGCGAGCTCTGGCAAAAAAACGGCTGCGAATACTAGTCTAGGGTTTAACGCCCAGCCCTGCCAAACCAGAGACAGCTCTGGTAGCTCAGATCAACAGATTGGTTGAACTTCGCTGCAGGGGACGCGGACTGACCCGACAAATGCTCAGCGGGGGGTCCACAGGGACCCCATCCTTCAAGAAAATCGTCATGCACAAGCAGAAAGCAAAAGAAGGATTAAAGATCTCGGGATATGGTGAAAGCAGAGACTCAAGCAGCACCAGAAACGACAAGGAGCAGAAAATGACAGCAAAAAACAAAGGCGGCTCCAAAAAGAAAGATAAAGCAAACAATGAAAAGGAAGATAGTACCCTAGGCACAGAGGAAAATCGAAGAACTGTTGGATCAATGAATCCCTAGGCAACAGAGGAAGAGGAGCAAGAGAAGAAAGGGAAAAAAAGAGAAGAAAAAGACAGGGAACCACCAATCACTCCTGGCCCCAACAAAGCTCCCCAAGGAGCTTGCAAACCAAAGAAAAACGAGGCACTCAGAGTGGTCTGCACAGACCCGGAGATACAAGCCCACCGCGGGCACATGTCCGAACATGCGGTCATATGTAAATTCATGGGACTGTGGCCAACGGAGCGCGCCCTCTGTCAATGGATCAAACAACACTGGAGACCCAAAGGTGATATCAATCTACACCTACGAGCTAAAGGTTTCTTTACTGTTGTCTTTACAAACCTAGAATATAAGGATAGGGTTTTTGATGGAGGACCATACTTTTTTGCTTCTGCAGGTCTCTATATGAGACCCTGGAAACCAAACTTCGTCCCTGAAAAAGAGACCTTCACTCAAGTTCCCGTATGGATCCGTCTTTTCTCCCTCCCCATAGACTATTGGGGCTTAGCAACACTCAAGCAAATTGGAGACAAGCTGGGCACCTTCATTAAAGCCTCTGAAGCCACCATACAGCGTAGATACACCTCTTCTGCCAGAATTTGTGTGGAACTGGACGTATCCGGAGCCCTGCATGAAGGCATTTGGCTGGAGTTTAGGGATGAAGACTATTTCCAGGCCATTGACTATGAACAAATTTCATTCAGGTGCAGAAAATGTCATGAACACGGGCATTTAGTTAGAGACTGTCCTCTTAACAAAACTGAAGAAGCGATCAAACCCATGCGAGAAGTGCAAAGCACAAAGATATTTACCAGACCGAAAACAAGACAAAGAGCTAACAGAAGAAGACCAAATAGAACAGGGGTAGCTCCAAGCAGCACCCTCAACACCTTCAGTGTATTAGAAACAAACACAGACACAGAAGAGATAATGGTGGACGAGCAGGGTACAGAGGAGACAGAGAACCTGCCAGACAACAACAGGAAAGAAAAGGATGCAAACCCACATAGTCCCAAGACCAACCGGCAAGAGCAAGAAATCACCCAAGATGAACATACAGAAATGTTAAACAGTGATGGTGGTAGTGACGAGATGGAGCTAAACAAAGCCTTAGAAAAAGCAGGTGTAAATCTCCCAACATTAGAGGAAAACTGGAAAGCAAAAGGAATAGAAAATGTTCCAGAAGAATAATTAAAAAAGATTAGCGATCTCTTCATAGAAAGACATAAGGCTAAACTGGACAGGAAAAATAGGAGATTGGGCATAGCAACAGGTACAGGGAACCACTCCCAAAATATCTCCGTTAACCCAACTGGCTTGAAACAAAAAAAGTAAAGGGGAAGAAGGACAAACGGAGAGGTGCTACACGATCTGGGGATTTTAATGCTGAACTCAGGTAAAATGAAGGCACTCAATGCCTTCCCATCTTACCACTTCTAAACCTGGTTATCAATGAAAATAATATCATGGAATGCAAGAGGGCTCAACAGCCAAGCAAAACAGAGACTTCTCCTCAGGAAGTTCCAAACAGAAAGGCCAGATATTATGTTCATTCAAGAAACAAAATGTGCCACCTCTCACATGGAAAACATCAGCAAAAAATTGGGTAAGCCTCTCGACTTCATCGAAGTAGCCAGTCAGGGATGGGAAGGAGGTATCACCACCCTCTGGATACAAGAGTAATAAGTGTCCTCGCTACGGAGGCCACCAGGTCCTACATAGCAACGAAGATTCAGGTAATAGGTAACTTTGAAACCTATCTCTGTGTAAATGTGTATGGCCCTCAATGATTAGAAGAAAAATTCCAATTTCTCAACTCTCTTTTAAATCTGCAATATAGACATCTCACCTCAAAGATCATCATGGGAGAAGATTTCAACATGATCACCTCCCTCCTGGAGAAGAAAGGAGGGATTCGAAGGCTAAACAGGGATCCAGGGGCCTTTGCATAATTTATTGAGAACACAAAATTAGTGGATGTCCAGCCTTCCTCCTGCTCCTTCAGCTGGAACAATAAAAGGGGAGGAGAGAAACTCATAGCCTCCCGCCTGGATAGATTCCTCATTTCAGAAAGCATTGTTCTAGAGGGCATCACTGTCAACTCTGACATTCTCCCTAGTGGAGGTTCAGATCACTGGCCCATTTCTCTAGATGCTGCCTTCCTTGGCACTCCGAGAAACAAGCCATTCCGTTTTGAAAAATTCTGGTTACAGCACCCTTACTTTGTCAAATTGCTAGAGAAGTGGTGGTGTGAACCACTAAATATCCAAGGAACCAAAATGTTCAAGCTCCAAAGTAAACTCAAACATATCAAAAGAAAAATCAAGCAATGGAATATCATGGAATTCGACAACATCTTCAAGGAAAAATCCGTAATAGAGAGTAAGCTCGAGCAAATTCACAAAAGCTGGACCTCCGGCAATATCACTGAGGAATCAAAAGAGCTTGAAAAAGAACTAATGATTCAATGGCAACATAGATGTCAACAAGAAGAAACACTCTGGAAACAGAAATCCAGAGTGCAATGGCTTAAAGAGGGCGAGCAAAACACAAAATTCTTTCACAGGTCCACTCTCGATTACAGAAGTGAAAATAAAATCCTCAATCTCAAAAATGAAGCGGGCGACACTCTACATAATCACAAGGAAATTTCCTCTCTCCTCACAGAGCATTTCAAACACATTGCCCAGGAGACGCAAGCAGAAAGATCAGAGGCAATTGACACTCTAATGCAGGCCATCCCTAAAGTTGTAACTAATGAGCAAAACCTTACTCTCCTCAAAGAAATCTCCATGGAGGAAGTGGAGGAAGCCGTAAAAAGCATGCCAAATGACAAAACCCCTGGGCCAGACAGCTTCAACATTAACTTCTACAAAGCATGCTAGCCAACCATCAAATCAGAGATCTGGGAAGTGGTTGAAGATTCAAGACGCTCTAGCACCATTCTCAAATCGCTCAACTTTACCTTCTTGGCCCTAGTTCCAAAGGAAGAGAATGCCCACACTCCTAAGAAGTTCAGGCCCATCGCTCTCTGCAATGTGATCTACAAGATCATCTCCAACGTTATAGCAAACCGACTTAAGCCCATTCTACCCAATCTCATCTCGGAAGAAAAGTCCGGATACGTGGAGGGCAGACAAATTCTGGACAACATCCTCTTAGCATAGGAAATGGTGCATACTCTCTAGACCAGGAAAAAAGCAGGAATGTTAATGCAACTGGATCTCTCCAAAGCATTTGACAAGGTAAATTGGAAATATCTGGAAGCTGTTCTATTAGCATTTGGCTTTGATCATCAATGGATCAATTGGATTTTGGCTTTAATCAAATCCTCCACTTTCTCCATTTTAGTCAACGGTTCACCCTCAGAACCCTTCTCCCCCTCCAGGGGCATCAGGCAGGGAGACCCTCTCTCCCCGTTCCTCTTTGTGATCCTTATGGAAGGCCTAAGTCGACTCATCCTCAAAGCAAAAGCTGAAGGAAATCTTAGAGGACTTCATCCTCTGCAATCTATCCCAGCCACAATGCACCAGCAGTTCGTGGATGACACAATGCTGCACGGTACACCAACAGTGAAAGAGGCCATGTCTTTCAAATCCATCCTAAATCTATTCAGCAAAGCTTCAAGTATGGAAATCAATCATGTTAAATCTACAATTTTTTTCTTTAATACTCACCTGGCAATCCAGAAGCATCTCTCAAACATTCTTGGTTTTAAACGGGGTATCTACCCTCAAAATACCTGGGAGCCCCGCTAACGTCAAAGCCCTGGCAAAAGCATCATTGGGAAAGAACTCTGGCAAAATTGGAGAACAAATGTAGACACTGGATGCACAGAGCCCTCAACTTTGTGGGCAGACTAGTCCTAACCAAGGCAATCCTTCAAGCCATACCTCAGTACATGCTTTCCATCCTGCCGGCCCCTCAAGGCATCCTTCACAAGATAAGAACCATCCAAAGATCATTCTTATGGAAAGGAAACACAGACAAAAACAAATGGCCTTTGGTGGCCTGGAATAAGCTATGCAAGTGAAAATCAGCAGGTGGCCTCAATTTAATAGACCCTCTTACCTCCAACATGACCTATGGAGCCAAGCTATGGTGGCGTTGGCTTAAAGAACCCAACCTTCCTTGGGCGAGGCATTGGAAGGAGAAATATTCCCCTAATTGCAATGAGCAGGATCTAATTAGGTTACAGGAAGTTTAGGAAGGATCTCCCATTTGGAACCTAGCCAGATGCAATCGAAGTATAATTCAAGATCACAGCTTCTGGGAAATCCGCAACGGAGAAACAACGTTCTTCTAGGAGGACGCTTGGCAGCAGCTATCTCGCCTTGCAACGCTAGACTTGGAAAATTACAAAAGGGAAGCTCAGACCAGAGGCAATTACAAAGTTTGTCAGTACTGGAGCCCTGATAGCAACGGGCTGGAGTGGAGAACCTGGAAACCCCCGAACACTAATAGCACCATAGCAGATAATGACCACATTCAGAGCCTCCTATGCACCCTAAACAAAAGAAAAATCCGAACTTCCACAGAAAAGGATAAGCTCAGATGGGGAATGAAGGGGAATGGAAACTTCACCCTAAAAGAAGCTAGGGAGCAACTGGAGCATAATGATCACGAGGAGATCATGCCCTGGAGTATCAAGGTTTGGGATAGCCTCTTTTGGCCTTAAATAAAGACATTCCTCTGGCTCCTCATGCGAGGCAAAACCCTTACCTGGGAAAACTTACGGAAGAAAGGATTCTCAGGTTCTTCTATATGTCCTGTTTGCCGAACAATAGAAGAATCTATAAATCACCTGTTCAATTCTTGCGAATGGGCAAACAACATATGGACGTGGATAGAAAATATCATGCAACAAACAAATAGGGACAAAAATTCTATCCAGAACACAATAACTCAGTGGCCATACGACTACTCGAACAATCTCAGAGTAAACAACATATGGAATTCCAGGCTTCATAACATGGACCATTTGGAAGGAAAGGAACAGGC
>APFE031499316.1:48747-64114 GCA_000404065.3 Pinus taeda
TCCTAAAGATGTGTCTCCCTCAACCATCAAACTTGAAATCAATCAATTTGTAAAGGCTCCCTTGTTCAATGGAAACTTTGATATATGGGAAGCAAGAATGAGGAATTTCTTAAAGACTCAAGGCATTGAATTATGGGAATTAGTAATTACTAATAGCATGATGAATGGAATATCCAAGGAGTTCAATTCAAAAGGAATGAAGGAAATCTTGAATGAGCTACCTAATTCTATAGAGAACAATTTAGGAAAATGTTTGTCAGCGAAGGGTATATGGGACAAACTTCATGACCTTCACTCAAAAAGAGCATTGACCATGACCACTAGTCAAGAAGATGATGGAAACCAAGAAGGAAATATAGAACCCATCATAGAAGATGAAATTGAGAATGATGACATCAAGGCTAAAGAAGACATAGAAGATGAAGAGAATGGAAAATATTTTGAAGAATATCTCCTGGCTAAACTTATGGATTCCATGGAAGAGATTATCAATTTGAAAAATGAAAATGAGGAACTTAATAAGAAAGTACTAGCTCATGACCAAGACAATTGACCTTGTCAAGCTTCAAGTACAAGAAAGGGATGAAGAGCTTGCCAAGCTTAAGAAGGAATTTCATCAAAGCAAAAGAAAGAATCATGAAGAAGTCATATCCATGAAAAATCAATTTGATAAAGCAAAGAAACAGGAAGATAACTTGTCAAGCCACCTTGACCAAAGGCACCAGAGGTTGAATAAACTTGAAGTAGAGAATGGTAAATACAAGGAAGAGGTCTCCTCCCTTATATCACAACTAGAAGAAGCAAGGAAATAAGCACAAAGAACTAAGAAGGGAATGGAAGCATTGGCTATCATAGAAGGACAGGTTGATGAAGCAAAAAAGGAGAGAAACACCATGATATGTCAACTAAAAGAAAAGGATGGAGAAATCTTCAAATTAAAATCTGACATCAACCTTCTCAAGGCCAAAACATGTAAAGCTACAAGGATCAAGGAAGAAATGGGGAGTATTCTAGTAAAGGAAAATGAAGAAATCTTCAAAATGAAGTAAAATATCATCTCCCTTAAAATAGAAGAAAATGAAGCAATACGTATCAAGGAATATTTTGAGAAAGAACTTGCTATGAAGAATAATTATTATGAAAGATTGGAAGAAGAGATTGTCTCCCTCAGGAAAAAGGTTGAAGGAGTGGACAAAATCTTGAAGATCTCTCAAGCCTTGGATGACATGCTCGACCTTCAAAGATCTCCATTTGATAAATCAGGTCTTGGCTATGAAGGTGAATCCTCAAGAAAGAATGATAATACTTCAAACAAAAATGATGTGAGGAAGTCAGAATGAAATGTTGATGCACACAATTTTAGCAAAGGTAAGGATAAGAGTCAAGGCAACAATGAAGGAAGTCATGTTTCAAGAAGAAATGTAGATGATGTCAAGGATGTGAGAAGCAATGGTTGTCATCAATGGATCTCAAGATAGAAAGACTTCAGAAGTACATCAAGCAAATCTCCATCTCCCATGTATCAAAGTTTATTTCTTGACTATTGTTATGATTGTACAAAATTTGGACAAATGGAAAAATATTGTAGGGCATATCATAAAGATAGATATTATGGTCCCCAAAAATATCCGAGGAATAATTTTGTAGGAAGAAATCATGAATTCTTATTCATCAACGACATAGAATGCTTCAAGTGTCATAACATTGGTCATATGGCACATGATTGTAACTTGACTTGGGCTCCTACACAAGCTACAACCATGACAGAGAGGAAAGTCACACAAGTATGGAGAAGAAAGCAAATACAATCGGAAAATATCCTGAACTCTCCAAACAACAACACATGTTGCTAAATTGATGGAGTATCCTCGATATTCCAAGTGTTTGATGACGGGATTATTCCAAAAGGAGACTATGCTTACAGTTAGGGGGAGATTGGGATTCTTGATCACTTTTCGTAGAAGCTATCCGTAAAAGGGTCCATATGAAATCCTTAATGAGATATATTAACAATAATTCTTTGATAGATCATTTCTCAGGAACACTCCATTGAAGAAAATGATCTCTTATCTATCCAATTGATTGTTGTTGAAGATGTTTTTCTAGTTGATTACTAAGTAGAAATTGGAGCAACGAAGAAGGCCATCTAATGCTAAAGAAATGGGGCAAAGAACTATGTTGCTATTATTACAGAAGTTGAATGTCTCAACTCAAGAATATGATGTAAGAACAAGTACATTATGGACACAAGTAGAGGCAACCTTCAAACAAACAGATACATTTGGGAATGGAGCTTGAAGCAAGAGTAGTTGTCAATCAGTAGAAAGAAATTAAAACATAGTCACAGATTGGATATCAAAATTTTATAATGGAGATAGCTTACAAGAACACAAAAAAAGGGGCTCATCAAAAGCACTGTAGAAAGGAGAATGTTGTGCAGTCAAATATAACTCAAGTTGATATTGATCACTTAGAAAAATAGCAAAAGTGAGGCACAACCTCTCACCGTTTCATCCAAATACAATGGTGTTGAAATGTTGGATGGCAGTGACTTAAGGAGAAGCACAAAGATACAAAGGAACTCAGATTTGAAGAGAGATAGCAAGAAAGATAGTTTCAGTGACATTTTCTATTGATTCAGACTATGAAGGCCTCTTAATTCTTACTGTGGAGAAAACATAATATGGGTTGAAGCATAAAAAATTGGACTTGAACATCTAGTGTGTGGATATTTGGAATCTATTTGGAAGCATTGAACTGGAGAATCTTTAAGCATTGTTGAATCCATGATAAAGTAGTTTTTTTGAGACATGAAGAAGGGAAAATGTGCTAGTTGATGATAAGGCATCAATCCTTCTATCTTGAGTAAAAATAAGAGCACTATGATAGGGGGAGTAAAATACCCATGAAGATCTACTATTCATGAAGAAGAGTAGTAGCTTGATAGGGGGAGTACTTGGGCACCTCGTTTGCGATTGATGTAAAAAGGGGAGAGAATGTTGAAAGTGAAAGAATATTTCCATCAATGACAAAGGGGCATATTGTTAATCTAGGTTGTCATTGATGTCAATATGGTAGTGTTTGTGATGGCAAATTATTGTGACATGTGAGGTTGCCCATTAATGCTCATTGATCATGATACTACTCATGGGGGATCCAAGGATTGAATACAGACATAATAGAAACAGTGGAACCAAGGAGGAAAGATATTAGAAGCCATCAGAAGAGAAAGAGAATGTGTAAAGAGGAGAAGCCATGAAGCCAAAGAGTAAGAGGAAGAGTTCATCAGAAGCCATCAAGGAAGCAGGTTATCACATATGCCCAAGGGTAAGCGCTATTGGAAGAACAAAGAGAAACAACAATATCAGAGGAGTAAAGAAGAAAACACTGGCAGAGCCATATTGGAAGTATCACATGTAATATATGCCCAAGAACAACTGAAAGGATGAAAACAACAAAGGAAAATTGCAGCGGAGGAGCATAAATAGAGTTATTGGAGAAATCATATCAGCAATGTATAATATCGACATTTTCTATTATACGTCAGAGCTCAAAACTCACTGATTACGATATAAGTTACAGACCTGATGGTCCTATTACAACATGCCCTAAAGAAATATCACATCCACCATACCGCAAGTTTTTAAAGCCATATCACTGCCCCAAATCCACCGATTGCGATATGTAATGTGGACCCAATGATTCCATTACAATACGCCATAATACAATATTGCATCCATCGTATAAAATTTCATATCACAAGTCATAAAGGGATGTAAAAATAAAAACTACGATTGCAATATAAGGTGTAGACCTGATAGCCCCATAGAATATACCTTTACGTAATATTGCATCCAGATATTGGGGAAGTGATGCAAATCATAACGGTTAACATTACCGGACTACTGATTGCAATAAGTCTTGTGAGCTCGACCACAAATTGTGATATTATTTGTGGACTCGACAGATATATTGACAATGGTTTAATATTATATCACATCCATTTCATCGGTAGTGTGAATATCAGTGATGTTAACAGTTGTGATTGCAGGCCTCCAAAAGTTGTGATTCCAATTGATGACATGGATGTGAGACCTCCTTGGGTATAGTCTCTCCTATGAAATCCTCCATAAAAAAAAGAAGTTTATGAGTAATTGGATGAATATCCATAACTTGGCCTCTCCTTTCAATTGAACTTGTATTTTGAGTATTGTTTAAACTCATATAAAAACGAGTTAAAACGCTTCACTTCTGAGTATTGATCTCGAGCATAAAAGCAGAGTATAAAGAAGTTTATAACTCCTGATCTTGAAGAGACAGAGTAAGCTGGAGGTTGAGAAGCCAAAGGTCAAGCGAACAAAAGTGGAAGCTGAAGGTCGAGCGAGTGAAAAAGGAAGCCAAAGGTCGAGCGAACAAAAGTGGAAGCCGAAGGTCAAGAGAGAAAAGAAGGAAGACGAAAGGTCTAGTGGAAGAAGAAGGAAGCCAAAGATCAAGAGGTCGAAAGGTAGAGAAGCCAAAGGTCTAGCAGATGATGAAGGTACAAAAGAAACCAAAGATCGAGTGAGAAGGAAGTAAGGCATAGGTCTAGTAGGACATAAGTAAGCCGTAGGTTCAGTAGGACAGAAGGAAGCCGAAGGTCGAGCAGGACAAAAGGAAGCCAAAGGTCAAGTAGGATAGAAGGAATCCAAAGGTCTAGCAGGATAGGAGGAAGCCGAAGGACAAAGAAATTATCTTGATTGGGTTAATATTTGAAAGCCTCAAACCTGTGATAAATTAATCTATGGAAGAAGTACAAAATGCAATTTGAAGAATAGTTAGGTGAAAGGAAATAAAGTTTCATTTGTCATCATTTGAAGGGAGCAATAGACATCACCAACATTGAAGTGTTTGTGAGTTTTTTTCTTGGAAGTAAGATATCATGACAGTAAGAGGTAACTTTGCAAACTTTGTGTAGGAAATATGAAGAGTTGTGAAGACTCCTTCATATGAAGATAGGTTGTCATTAATGATGTAGCATGGATACTACATTGAAGCTGTAGATTGACAGAACTCAGTGAAGAATGTTTTGGGAGTAGAGAATTACTACCAAACATATCTTGACAAGATAGGGTTGGAGCACTTGGGGTTGGTGCCTCAGAATTGAAAGGATTGGTGTCCTTCAAGTTTGTGCTCCTAAATCCAAGGTTGGTGCCTTGAAAATATAGGGTTAGAGCCCTTGGGTTTGGTGCCTCATAATTGGAAGGATTGGTGTCCTTGGAGGTGGTGCTCCTAAACACAAGGTTGGTGCCTTGAGAAGATAGGGTTGGTGCCCTAGAGGTTGGAGCCTCACAAAAGACCAAGTCAGTGCCAGGCAACATGTTAGAGCCTTATATATATTGTACCTGATTTACTGTAAATATTATATTAATAAAAGAATTTATTCCTATTATTCATTTTGTGTTCTAAATATAAATTATTTAACTTTTAAAAATAACAATTGAAAAAGAACACTGATTCACCCCCTCTCTCAGTATTTCCAATAGTCACAAATCTATTAATTGCGATAGAAGGAATATGAAACATGTAAGATGTTATGCGTGTAACAAGTTTGGACATAGAGCACAGGAATGCAGGAGAAAATTTCAGCCACCATACCAAAAGGAGCAAACATCGTCATAATCCAAGGTATTGAAGAAGAAAGAATTGTTGTCATAAAGATGTGCCATAACTCAGTTTACAGACATAATAGACCCAAGGGGAGATGAAAGCGTAAACATTTAGTATTCCAATTCTCATAAATATTTATTATGAATAGAATTCACATATATATGCGAGTTATAAGTTGCACAGTCACGTACATGGTGTTTTTGAGGAAAAAGCAGTGGGAACGACTCATAAAAGTGATCTAATATGGTTCATTCAATTATCAATTTTTTGTTCTATTCCGATTGATGATGGTTACAGTTTGCTGATGATATGTGGAAGTATTTTTGTCCCTCATATGTTGTTACTAAGTTGATGAATAATTGGTTGATGATGATGCTCTGACGATTCTTACTAACAAATGAGATGATCAGATCTGATAGTGAAGAGTTGGCATAGTTTCAGGGGGAGTATATGTTCCTAATAATGCATTTTTGGCATTATATTAGAAGACCTTGGTACATGACGATAATTATATTGCTTGATCCACATAGTTTTTTGATTTAGGTGACTCTTTTAATGATGGACATATACAGGTTATTGATCTTGATGTTGCTCATAGATGCTGATGGTGAAGATCATATATGGTGTATGATAGTTGTTGATGACTATCATCGCCTTGTTTAGATTGTTGGTCCTTATGTCATGTATATCATTTGAATTAAAGGTCATGAAAATACCTAATTTGTAACCCCACTATCCATGGGAAGGATGCTGCAATAATTGCTATTTTAGTCATGTATAAACATTTGGTATATCCCCACTTGGTTGGGTGGATGAGTCAAATTTGGTGTATCCCCACTTCATTGGGTGACTGATGTATGTATGAGTCATTGGTCTTAGGTAACTCATACTAAATTCATTGAGTTATAGAGTCATTTTATTCTTTTGAAAAACATCATTGCAGACTCTGCATGTACTCAAGGGGAGCATGGACAACATAATGAATATCAAAGAGGGAGAATATCTTGGTCTGCCCTTTTCCCTTGATGTCAAAGGGGGAGAGTATGTTGGTGTTTTCGTTTCCATCAAGTCCAAAGGGGGAGATTGTTGGCATTATGATACAGATGTTTTCCTTGATGACAACTCGCATAGATGACATTTCATAGTGAAACAAGTTAACAACAAAGGATTACATATCAAACTCTAGAGGTTGAAGAAAGAGAAGTATACATTGGTTCATTTTGTCTAAGTAGAGTGTAAACACAGGTCCATAGAACAAAAAGAGTGTATACATATACACGTACTCTCACAAGAGGAAAAACACGTATAGGTTAGAAAAACAAGGAAATTCAAGAGCAAAGAATACCAAGGGTCAATACCATGCTATTAGCTCACAATATTGAGTGGAGTAATGACCATTTGATCCCGCCCAAGAATACCATGGATCCTAAGTGGTTTTGGTTCGAGGTATTGTGAAAGGCCTAAAACTATATAAGGAGGAGAGGATCATTAGGCCAACGTGTGCAAGTATTGAATATCATATGAAGAATTAGATCAAATATGCAAGTTATGGGTTTGTGGTGCTTTTCTTGATCTGAACTAAGGATGCACCTAAGGGGTTGATGATGGACAATGGATTGGGATCATAAGGGCTGAAATGAATTATCATTATGTGGTTTGATCATGGATAGTCTAGATCTGAATACTAACACATGTTTTATTTTGTAAATATTATGAAATGGATATGACTGAAGTTTGGAATAGTTGTGAAGTTTTAAGTTAGTATTTGTAAATCTATACACTGGTTCGCTTTGGTAAAAGCATGTATACATGCTGGTTCGACACATCAAAGTAGTGCATACATTATGAAATATGATATTTGAAGCTGTAGTTGGTTCTAGTTGTTGTTATGGATTTCTAGGTTCTGCTCTATGTTTTGGTGACTGTATTCTGGTGACAGTGTTGTGAATGTTTACATTGATTGATTGTGAATTGCTTCAGTGATGATGGGGTTTCAGTGATTGGTTGTATTACAGTGGTGATTTATTTTGAGATTCAATGTTGCTGATGTGTCCAATATGAAAATTGGATGAAATGAGGCCTTTAGATTATGGTGTTGTATTCTAGGATTATCTAGTATGAAAGTTTATGAAATGTGATCCTTGGAGGAAGAGAGAAGGTCATAGCCTTCTGTGGGCTGGAGCCTAAGTATTGGTAAAAATATCGGCCAATACAAGAGCCAGGGATTTGGTGCTCCCTTTCATTAGCAGCTCGAAAGCGAGTGAAGGTTGGAGCCTTTTGTTGGCCAATGCATACATACTAATAAACAAATCAACTAGTACAAGAGCTAGGGGATTGTAGCTCCCTTCCAGTAGAAGTTGGAGAATGAGAGAAGGTTGTAGCCTTCTGCAGGTGGGTGCCTGCATACTGTTATGAGACTACAGTAGCACAAGAATGTAAATAGGTTTTCCTTATATTAAAAGAAGACAATAGCAGGTGGTTTTTTTCCCGCATTGGGTTTCCACATTAAATCTTGGTGTCCATGTGTGTTGCTTAGGTGCGATGATTTATTCAGTTATTACTACACATGGTTGTTGTGTATATGGTTAATGAAGTACTAGTGCACTGATTAAAGATCAACATATGATGAATTAACTAAATCATAAGTTTGTTGGATATACAATGGTTGCTTTAAAGACAATTGTGTGTACACATGAGTTACCTTCATTGAAGTAGCGTATATAAATTTGAGTATTAAATGAAAAAGTTATTGATTTGAATAATACTGATTCACCCTACCTCTTAGTATTATTTCCAATAGACATTCTTCCAGATCAAATTCAAGAGGTAAGAAGTGTAAAGTCAAATGTTGGTTCTGCATGAAGCAAAGCATCTCAAGAAGGTCTATTGGAAAAGGAAAGAATCTGGTGGAAACCTAAAAATGGAAGAAAATTAAGGCTTGTCAGGTATTATTGATGAGGTTTTTGCTAATGAATTAGGTATGATAGATGAACTGTATGTGCAATTTTTCACATTATTTTGAATATTGGTTGTTGTATTTTTCCACTTCTCATCACATGAGTATGAAAACAAATTGGTTCATTTCATACCAAGCTGTGAATGGAAGTTTCATGTTTATGTGTAATAATGTATCTTGTCAAATTATTTGGGTGTGTAATTTCAAAATAAAAATGTATAAATGTACGAATACAACATTGAATAATGTTAGAAATCTACTTGAGTTGAAGAATAACTTGGTTTCTTTGGAAGTCTTAGATTGAGAGAGTTACAATTCACAAGTCAAGGTGGAGTGATGAGAGTTTCAAAGGGTGCTTTGGTTGTTATGAATGCAAAGAAGATCAACCTTTACATAATTAAAGGAAGTACTTAGGTCAATGAGGTATGAATGTCTTTGAGGAGGCATGAGAAGATGCTTGCCTATGGCATCAATGACTAGGTCACATGAGCGAGAAGGGCCTTCAGGAACTGATGAATCACAAACTACTTCCTAATTTGAAATAATTGAGTTTGGATTTTTGCAAACATTGTGTATATGGGAAACAATCCAAACAAAAATTTATAGATGGAAATAATAATAACAAAGGAGTTTTGGATTATATTCATTTTAATCTCTAGGGACCATTTTCAACAGTGTCTTATGGAGGTGCATCCTATGTTGTAACGTTTTTAGGATTTCTCTATGAATGTTTTGGTTTATATGTTAATAAGAAAGGTTGAAATAGTTAATTCTTTTAAATATTTTAAAGTTATGGTGGATAATAAAACAAGCAAAAAATTTAAAATATAATAACTATCAATGGCGGTGAATTTACTTCCTTATAATTTGAATAATATTAGAAGATTGAAGGGATTGTTAGAGACACAACCACTATCTATACTCCTTAGCAAAATGGAATAGCTAAACATATGAGCATGAATCATATGGAAAGAGATAAAAGCATGGTCAACAACGTTAATATGCAAAAGGAGTTGTGGGTACAGGAAATATCCATTACTTGTTATTTGGTTAAAAACTCACCTGTTGCTATTAGGTGCAAACTTGCTGAAATTTTTTGTTCATGTGAGTCTTTTGATTATTCATATTTAAGAAGTTTTATTTGTAATGCCTATTCTCCTATTCCAAAGAATCAGTGTTCTAAGTTATAACCAAAAGAAAAATGTTAAGTCTTTGTTGGGTATGATGATGTTGTGAAAAGATACAAGTTGTGGGACCCTTCTATGCATAAGAGCATCATTAGTAGAGATGTAACATTTGATGAATCTTCTCTTCTAAAGGTTGATGTTGAAAAAGTTGAATAGGAACAGGTATCACTGAATCAATAAATTCAATTGGAGACTCAAACTTTTTTGAAAAGTGAGAAGGAAAATGAAACTTTTGAAGTAAAAGGTGAAGAAGAAATAATGGAAAGTGTGTAAGCTTAGAAATTAGTCACTCTTAGAAGGTGGACAAGGGAAAGAAGAGCATCCAAGAGGTTTAAAGATTATCCTTCTTCTATTGCCTTGATTACTAAGTGTTACACAGTAATTTGTCACTATGTCCCTGTCAGTCCTCATACTGTGTCATGAGGCAATTAATCATACTCATGCTCTCTGATGTGGCCAAATAACCCACTTTCTCAAAGTTTCCTCTATCATCGCGACTGTTGTAAAAATAAATGCGCTGACGAGCGCTCCTAAACAGACTCAATGCGCTGCCAGCGTGGAAGAACACGACTTTCCCGTGCTGGTCGAATTTCATGTGACAGCACGC
Organism: Pinus taeda; assembly: GCA_000404065.3. NCBI lineage: Eukaryota > Viridiplantae > Streptophyta > Pinopsida > Pinales > Pinaceae > Pinus > Pinus taeda. Next base: position 59,144 of record APFE031499316.1, read on the forward strand.
TGTTCCTTATATATGATCGTCTTGATATGACCTACCTTGTTATTCAGCAATGATGATAGCACTCCAGTGCAGTTATGTACCCGTGATGATCCAGTTTGGCCGAGTTTGTTCTAACAGTCGACCTTCCAGATGACTCTAGACCTGGTTGTTGGCCTTGTAAATGTCGCCTTCCCTTCTCTGGCATGTCTGTTTCATCATTTGAGCCACCTTCCTTGGAGATAAGCTCATCCTCACACCATTCATGGAGACTCCTTCTCCTATTTAAGCCTCCACCATTGCCATGAGCTGCTAGTTTGGAATTGATTGCGTTTAGAGCATTGCTGATAGTATTGTAAGCTTGATAGGCAGCTGGTGTGATAAGTGTGTGATTGCTATAGTGCTTAAGGAAGGTTTTGAAGTGTTTCCATCTTGTGTAAACTTGTGTGAGAGAGAGAGTTGTCTTGGGATATCTACTTTCAAGGGTGAATGCTTGAAGGACTTGCTGGCCGGACCCAACCAAAGGAGGATTTGACGTCAGAACTTGGTTGTATTCTCTTTTGTTTTATTAATAAGAATAGACGACTATCATTATGGTTCCACTCATGTATCTTTGATTATGATGTTTGAGTTGTATCTTTTCTAACCGGTACATAGTTGCATTTCCCGGATTTTATGCTTGTATTTGTCTTGTCCTTTGCTTGTGCAGGTGTATGTTCACGGAGATCATGAGGATTGCGACCAGCTGAAGTGAAAGAACGGAAGTGACAACCCTTCTACGAATATAAGCGTTGGATTTTAGGTAGGCTCTCATCTTGGCCTTTATTTTGCAATTAGGAACCTGTGTGTTAGCGTTGCTTGATTGTTGCCAGACCTCAGTTAGGCCAGAGGGATCGCCTTTGTCCGTAGAGGGGATTTACCTACACAACAATTTGGCAACTCCACTGGGGAAATTTACCTTGTTGTTTGAATTGTAAGCTTTAGACGGAGCCTGAAGCATGGGCAGTTAGCCTTCGAAACGCTATTGCTCTGCATTAGCGAAGTAGATCAAAGCCATTTCAGTCAATCTCCAATTTTGTTTACAAATTGAACAGCTTGGGGCTAGCTTTCGTCATGTTCTTGTTCATTTTGTCCTTGAATTGGTTTTTTGCTCTTTTTTCGAAGTTTGGGGATTAGTTCTCTGCCCTTTTGGTTTCCTAGTTTGGTCTGGGAAGTGCCTTGATTGTTTAAAGAGTGATTGCCTTGGTTTGGGAGTTTTTGGCTTGATTGTGGTCATTTTTTGGCTTCATCGCGGTTTATTATAAAACAATCATGCTGCCATCGCATAGCCCTTTCTGTGATTTCCTAATCATCGCGTTAATACACAAAACAGTCGCAACAGTTCTGAAAATCGAACCATCGCGGTTAAGTCGTGTGCTTCTGCACTGACATCGCATTGTTGCTATGCGTAGTTTCTTATCAGCGCCCTGTTGTTGTGTTCCACCCACGCTGATTCCTGTAAGATTGAATTTTTTCAATTCTATCTCCTGAGCCTGTTGGTCTTACTATCCCTTATCTTTTTCACTTGGTTTATGACTTGATTTTCATTTTCTGAAGATTGAAGCACTTTCTTGTGAGTCTTGTTGAAGCGAATCTTGCTTTTTGCTTTGTGACCTAGTTTTATTGTTCCAAATTTGTTGGATCAGCTTTGCTTGGTTACTCGTTTGCAAAGGTTCGTTTACTGCTTGCGATTGGTTTGATTTAGCCTTCCTCTTTGCTTGCTTTTGCTTGGTTGTTTAAGTTATTGTTGTTGAACCAATCTTGACATTGTTTCGATTTCTTTTCACTACCCGGGCACAGATCACAGTTGTTTGGGGTCAACCGGTTTTTTCCACATTTGTTTGTTATTGTTTCTCAGAGATTGTTTAATGCACTTTGCCATCAACAAAAGAAAAGTCTCTTTTGCTTCGTATTAGTTAATGAAAATTAGAAGCTTTTCATTTTGATTAGTTGATTAGTAATCTTAAAGAAAAGTTTAGTGATTTCCATTAGCTGCATTATGGAAGCTATTTGTTGTTTTGTGATCATTTCGTTTCTGTGAAAGCCCTCTTACCCTTTTGTAATTAGCATTCATCAAACGGCATGACATGTTTTGGCATATAGAGTGCATTTAGGAATTTTGAGAAATTACATACGATAGGACCTGAAAACTGAAACGTAACTCAAGATCAACTTTAAAATCAATCAAATGAACTTAAAAATGCATTGGAACATAACGCTCACCTTCTAGAGGTCTAGGCCAGATATGTGCTCCGGCATCGTTAAACCTAGTCACTATTGTTCTCACATTAAGGTTGGGTGATTCCTCCTTGTGTGATTCAACTGTGGTCTAGTACGCACTTGTGCTCCCATGTACCGTCGAGTATATATGGGGAGACTCCACTAGGTTATCATCCTTGAACCATAGGAAGCCGTGTCTGCTGCCTTACAGCCCGTAATGCACCGAACACAACATTCAGGAAGATTGACTATTGTACGGAAAGTCCTTGGCTTTCATATGATCCCTAAGGTGTATATGCAGTTTTACGGATTGTCTGGTAAACCCCTTGCCTAGTTTCTCCAGAGAAGTCACTTTTTGATCCTTTTGAGACTCCTTAAAAGAAAAGGCTCTATTGAGCACTTGTCACTTCAAGCTCACTAAGTATTCGAAGGTGACTACAGTCATCTTTTGTCCTTTTCTCGACTCTTCAAACATGAAAAGGTCAAGTTGTGTCCTAATGTCTTAAAATTTATTTGACTACGATTACATTTACCTTGTTAGATCTTGTTTGTGCTAGTTTTGAGTAGGGTATTTTATCGTTAGCTTGAGTAGGGTTCTTTCTCATTTAAATGGCAACTTTCCCAGAGTTCACCAACCCAGGCATCCCCTCTGATGGGAATCCTGGTCATTTCTCTCCTTTACGAAATGTTGGTGCTCCTTACATGGCAACGTTGTGCCTTCCTGGGTTAACTGTTGGGTTGACTGTTTTGTCATTCTCAACCTCTCTCGTCCCTACTGTCTCGGCTACTGGTCAATCGGTTCCTCCACCCAAACAACATCATGTTGATTCTAAGGTCGACCTCTCCCCTCCTTCACCTGTTTCTGCGTCCTCATCTTCTACTTCGCTTGGTGAAAGTCTGGATTCAAGTAACCAGGTGGCTAAGAAGAAGAAGAAGAAGAAGACGAAGAAGAAGAAGTCTCCTAAGGGAGAGGCTAAAACTGCAGTGACTACTCCAAATCCAATTCAAGTTGAGCCACCCTCTCCTCCTCTACGGAAGGTAAAATTTCCTTGTAGATTATGCAAGGATGACCACCTTCTTCATGATTGTCCTGGCATTCCTAGGATCCTTGAAGTATGGTCTCGCGATCCAGCTCGTCCTTCATCACCCTCTGGAGCTCATGGTGATGTTACCCTATCAACGAGAAATGGTAAGAAGAGCAAGAAGATTCGATTCCCCTGTAGGCTATGTGAAGGCAACCATCCTCTTCACCTTTGTCCACTCATGGATAAAGCTTCCATTGTCTTGGAAAGTCTTACAACTTCTTCACCCTAACTACCTATTGGTTATCAGAGGCTCTCGTCAGATCCTCCCCCTGTGGACAAAGAGATTGATTTAGATCCTTCTCTTGTCCATCCTCCTCTTTCCGAACCTGGCCGTGCTAAGCCTGTTCCAGACCAACCATTGGTCGGAGAGAGTTTCAACTTGGGTTCACCGCCTGTTGATCACTCTGTTCCAGAAGAGCATCATGATCATGTTATTCTCGTCTCGTCAGATTCCCTTGAGTCCGAAAATGACTCTCCTATCCCAGCTGATCCCGAGAGTCATTCTTCGGAGCAGGGGGGCAATCATATGATTCCCCCACTAAGTATTTAAGTTGTTTCCTTCGACTGGAGTCACTTGAATGCTTTTTGCCTTCCATCCCATGTGCCTTTCTAGATTACAGTACATGTCTATGATAAGGCAGTACCAGGCACTGTCTTGGATGAGGGTGCATCTGTCAGTCCTATGCCTTCGACTACTTGGCAAGCTTTGGGCTCCCCACAGCTTGTGCCAATCGCACATAATCTGATGGCGTTTGACGAAGGAACCATTCAACCATTGGGGATCCTTCCACAGTTCCCTATTACATTGGGAGGCAAAACCGTCTATATAGACGTATTGGTTACCCAAGGTGCTTTAGAATTCAGTCTTCTCCTTAGTCGTGACTATGTTTATGCCATGGGGGCCCTTGTCTCTTCACTTTTCTGTGTGGTTTTCTTTCCACACAACGGAAGGATCGTGACTATCGATCAATTACCATTCTTTAGTCCCCCGGTGTCTCCTGCACAGTTGTCATCCCCTCCTGGTTTTTATCCACCAGTTGTATCTACCCTGCCGCAGGTCAACTACATGGCGACTTATCTCGTGCCTGTATCCAGTGATGCTGCCGTCATGCATAGTGTCCTGGGGGCATTGGGCCCCGATTTCCAAGATGTGATTCTTCCACCGGGAGTAGCACTTTTTGGATGCTACGGCTTGTTGATGATGAAGTTCGTTCAAAACATAGTTCTTATCCTGTGTCAAGCTCCTTAAAAAATGAAACTAGGACTGGTCAAAGCATAGTTCGCTTTCCTATGTCAAGCTCCTTAAAGAATGAAACCGGGACTGGTCGAGCATAGTTCTTGCTCTTGTGTCAAGCTCGTTAAAAAATGAAATAAGGGTTATGAGGATAGTTCTTTTACTGTGTCAACCTCATTAAAAAATGAAACAACTCCCTTTCCAAATCGAGTCTTTTGATTAAGATCTCGTAAAATAAAAGTCGATTCTTTCCAAGATCTCGAAAGTGAACCTTCAGTCCATCCACTTTGTTGAATGGAACGAAGCTTGGGGGGCATGTACCTCGTTTTGCGTCATTATGCTGGGGGCATGCAAACTTATAACAAGCATAGTTTTTCGTTTCAAGCTTGTGTAAACATGAAACCGAATCCAAGCAGA
>APFE031499316.1:64371-80243 GCA_000404065.3 Pinus taeda
GAGTATTTTTTCCCTTTTTGACTCGTTAAAGAGAATAAAAATGGAGGTCTTCTTTCAGCTCTTTTCTGACCGTTTAAAGATGAAAAGATTACCGGGTTGGCCCTCTCGACTCGCGAAATGTAAATGAGAGGCGATCGTCTTTAAACCCTTTTCCGACCATGTAAAAACGAAAAGATTATCGGACCCTTGTCGTTTCAGGTTCATTAATGGTCACGAAGCGACGTGGTTTTGATCGCTTTTTTACTTTTTCAGGTCAAAGTCACTACTTATGAAAAGTACTCCTCGGTCGTAATGATCGGGCGGTTCTTCTGAGCATAGTTTTATAATTTTTTGGGCTCGAGAGACACAACTTTACGTTAAAGGACACCCCTGGAGTTTCCTTTTCGCTGTCTTTTCAAACTCTCTAAATATGAAAAGACGCCGAGTTTTTCCTTTGTCAGACTCGTTAAAACTTAATGACATCGGGTTTCGTCATGATGACACCTCTCAAGCATACTCTATCCTCGTCAATCTTGCCATCCAAAAATAACCAGGGTACTCGCCAGAAATGGTGGGGGAATAAAGGAACCGTAATCATCATCATGTCGGCAGTATGTCGCTCTTGAACATGGCACTTGTCTACATTCGTGTCTAGGTGGGGACATCTCATCTTGTTTCACACTTGCCTCCATGGGTTTGGGTTATCCTGTTTGGCCATTCATCTGCTCATCATCTTGTTTCTATGACCCCTGATCATTTGACATCAAATACTTCCGAATCTGCTGTCATGCCACCGATATGTTCAAGAGAAGTCGCCCTCTGCAGAATACTCAACCTCCCTCTGATATCTCACACAAAACATTTTATCCCTCTCTGTCTCATGTCGATGATGTGGGAAACATTATGGCCCACCTTCGATCAAGGTCACTTCCTGTCGACTTCAGCTCATTATCCAGGAAATTGACCTAGAGACTCCCTTCAGGTGCATTAGAGCCTACATGCCTCAATGGCAGGTTCTTCATGTTCGACGCGAGGTTTTCATCATTGGCCTCCGATCGAATGATTCTACGGGTGTTCGACACCGGCTCACTGATTCACACGCCGTGGATTGTACCTATAGTACCTTGAGGACCATTGTCATTATGGGTGGTACCTCTCACGTCTGTTAACAATTTTCATCATTGAATGGTAATCAGACGATGTTCTCACATGTTCGACTTCGACTCCCATATTCGCATGCTTGAACTTGTACATTGTTCAGGTCGAGTTGGAGTGCAAGACCCCGGATTTTGTATATTGCGATCCAGGTTGCATTTTGTGGATTATTGTAATCACTACATGACTCATTCATTGGATGGTTGTGACCATGCCTAAGCCCATTCATTGATCCCCATCAGATGGCTGCGTCCATACCTGGGATCCAGTTTTTATGTACTCTGTTATGGATGGTTGCACCCATACCATGTACATCATGTATTTGAGCTATCAGTTGTACTACGTGCAGGTTCTTCTTGGTGGTGTTCCAGTTTCGGCCAGTTCCGTAAAGCATTTCATCCCTCCCACTCTCTCGGGCTTCATGCTTTAGGGGGCATCTGTTACACAATAATTTGTCACTGTCTCCCTGTCAGTCCTCATACTGTGTCATGAGACAATTAATCATACTCATGCTCTCTGATGTGGCCAAATAACCCACTTTTCCAAAGTTTCCCCTATAACCGCGACTGTTGTAAAAATAAATGCTCTGACAAGCGCTCCTAAATAGATCAATGCGCTGCCAGCGCGGAAGCACACGACCTTCCCGCACTGGTCAAATTTCATGTGACAACGCGCTGTTCCTTATATATGATCGCACTGATATAACTTTCCTTGTTATTCATCAACAATCACAGCGCTCCAGTGCAGTTATGTACCCGTGATGATCTAGTTTGGGCGAGTTTGTTCTAACAGCCGGCCTTCCAGATGACTCCGGACCTAGTTGTTACCCTTGTAAATGTCACCCTCCCTTCTCTGGCATGTTTGTTTCGTTATATAAGCCACCTTCCTTGGAGATAAGCTCATCCTCACACCATTCATGGAGACTCCTTCTCCTATTTAAGCCTCCACCATTGCCATGAGCTGCTAGTTTGGAATTGATTGTGTTTAGAGCATTGCTGATAGTATTGTAAGCTTGATAGGCAGCTGGTGTGATAAGTGTGGGATTGCTCTCGTGCTTAAGGAAGGTTGTGAAGTATTTCCATCTTGTGTAAACTTGTGTGAGAGAGAGAGTTGTCTTGGGATATCTACTTTCAAGGGTGAATGCTTGAAGGACTTGCTGGCTGGACCCAACCAAAGGAGGATTTGACGTCAGAACTTGGTTGTATTCTCTTTTTGTTTTATTAATAAGAATAGATGACTATCATTATGGTTCCACTCATGTATCTTTGATTATGATGTTTGAGTTGTATCTTTTATGACCGGTACATAGTTGCATTTCCCAGATTTTATGCTTGTATTTGTCTTGTCCTTTGCTTGTGCGGGTGTATGTTCACGGAGATCGTGAGGATTGCGACTAGCTGAAGTGAAAGAACGGAAGCAAAAACCATTCTATGAATATAAGCGTTGGATTCGAGGTAGGCTCTAATATTGGCCTTTATTTTGCAATTAGGAACCTGCGTGTTAGCATTGCTTGATTGTTCCTAGACCTCAGTTAGGCTAGAGGGATCGTCTTTCTCTGCAGAGGGGATTTACCTACACAACACTAAGGATGGGGAACCTTCTTGTTATTATGAACAAATGAATGATGTGAATAGTGAAAAATAGAAGAAATATATGAATAAGGAAATGTATTCCTTGGCGAAGAAAAAAAGTTAGGATCTTGCAAAACTTCCTAATGAGAGAAATGTTGTTATATGTAGATTGGGTCTTTCAATTGAAGAGAAATGTTGATGGAAATATTGAAAGATATAAGGTGAGGCTGGTAGAAAAAGGGTATTTTTAGATAGAAGGTATTGACTTTCATGATATTTTTTCAATAGTCGTAAAACTTGTTTCTTTTCATACCATGTTAGCACTAACTGCATTACTTTACCTTGAGTTAGAGCTGTCAGATGTTAAAGAAACTTTTTTTCATGGAGAATTGGATGAGTAGATTTATATGGAACAATTATAAGGTTTTGCATAAGGTCACAATAGGATATTAGTTTCCCATCTTAGGAAATCATTGTATGGCCCAAGAGGGTCATCTAGGTAATGGTACACGAATTTTGACTCCTTCATGGTTAGCCAGAACTTCACTAGAAGTGAATATGATCAATTTTTGTGTTTTAAAGTTTTTAATGGTATATTCATTATCTTGGTTTTGTATGTTGGTGATATGCTTATTACAAGCACAATCATGGAGGAGATCAATAGGTTAAAGGCTCGTCTTTTAAGGACTTTTGATATGAAGGATCTTGGAGCTGTAAACTAGATCTTGGGTATGAAGATACATAAATATAGTAAAAATGGAAAGCTATGGTTATCAAAGCAGAAGTATGTGGAAAATATTCTTTCAAAGTTTGATATGAACAATGTGAAACCTGTTAATGTTCCTTCGGCTTCCCATTTTAAGCATTCTTCGAGTTTAAGTCCTAGAAATTATGAAGAAAATGAGTATATGTCTTGTGTACTAAAAGAAAATGCAGTAGGAAACTTAATTTATGTGATGATGTCCACAAGACCTGACATTTTCACATGCAAATGGAGTAGTTAGCAAGTTCATGGAAAATCCAAGAAAGTAACATTGACGAGTAGTGGAATTGCTGCTTGAATATTTAAGAGGCACAAGTGACCATTGTATCATATTTAATGATTACAGGGATTTAGTCCATGGAAACATGGATTCTAATTATGATGGTGACTTGGAAAAGTGGAAATATACTACAGGATATGTCTTTACTCTTGTAGGTGAAGCGATTAGTTGGATGTTAAAGCTTCATGAAACAATTTCTTTATCCACGAATGATGCAAAATATATAGTTGCTTCAAATTTCGATAAAGAGGCAATCTAGTTGAAGGGTCTACCAGGTGACCTTGGAAGGATGCAGGAGAAAGTGAATGTATTCTGTGACAGTGAGATTGCTATGTATTTGGCTAATAATTTGGCCTATCACAACAAGACTAAACATATTGGATGTAAAATACCATTTTGTAAGATAAGTAATTGATGTCAACAAAGTAGCTCGCAAAAAGATCCCCACATAGGATAATTGTGAAACTAGTTTTGGTAGAGAGGTTGTAGTGGTGTTTGGCTTCTATTGGCTTGCATAAAAGATTATGAATGGGCACAGGCAAGGTAATAGGAAAATTGTTTTCATGGTGGATATTTTTAATAACGAGAACAATGATTATGTAAATTTGTTTTTCACATTAATTAGATGATTGTATGATGATAATAAATGTAATATGTCTTCCTATTAAAATGATGTTGCCCAAGAGGCTCATTGAATTTTTGGTGACTCATGTTTTACCTTAAATAACAAAGCATTCCAATCCCTTTCCATGTGGAGGTTTCGTTGACACACCATCAAGGTTTTACCACATAAAATTATAAGTTTGTATATATGAATTTAGTATCCTATTCTTGTGAGAATTTTTATTTCATTTAAATTATGGGCTAAAAATACAACACTTCCATTTTCCATGTTGGCATGAGGATGATTCAATGAACTTCTTCTGAACATGTCATGACTAGCATTCTGACTACAACATAATTCGGATAAGATTTTCTTATGTTAATAAAAACCATGTAATCTACTTCTCCAATCTCAAGGTCGTTATGTAGAATAATAACAAATTTATTCATTACTGTGAATCCTTATATACACCTCTCCTCATTATGGGCACCTGTGGTAACTTTAGTGTGTTCAAAAATAAGCCTTGTCTACTCTTCCTCTATTGGCGGTATTTGGATCATAATAACACACTGTTTTGAGGAATTGTTAATCTCATTAGGTGTTTTCTAGTAAGGCTCTATTTGCTCCATATGTTTCTTCCCCTTAGGGGATTTTTTAGGTTCCCTAATGAGGGTCATCCTTCGATGTTTTTTGTATGCTTGGATGTCTTGAGAGTCTACTCTAAACAATAGACATATAGTTTTTACCATTTAACAAGAGTTTTTACTCGTTGCAAAAATTATGTCATATACTTAAACCCCACCAAATCAATTTTTCGAGTCAAATCGGACAAGTTGGGAACATTGTGTTTGATTCAAGAATAAATATATGTCCTGAACAAGTGTCATCCATGCAAGCTCTCTCCACTTTTACCTAAAAAATGAAATCCATTCATTAATGAGACAAATCAATTTCGTAAGTCAGTTCAGTCCAAATTTGCAAAATTTATCAAACCAATACATAATCTATTGGAAAATGATCAAACTTTCAATTGAAATCCTTCTTCCCAACAAGATTTCAAAAAGATCAAAGATGTTATTTCAATAAATCTTGCTTTAGTTATTCCAAATTTTTATAGAGATTTTATTCTATACACTAGTAATATAGGGGAAGCAGTCTCCACACTCTTAATGTAAAAAATAAGTCAAGGAATGGAACATCCCATAGAATTTACCAAGCAATGTTTTTTTGATGATGCTATGAAATATTCAATGATAAAGAAACATTATTACCCTCTTTTTATGCATGTTGAAAAATTTAGTAATCTCATCCTTGGAAAACATACCGAGGTAAGAACTCCCTTACTAGTTGTAAAATTCCTACTTTCTCAGAATTTATTTTCTAGTAAATTTTCTGATTGGATGACTAAAATTCAAGAACATGACCTTACTATAAACACTACTAACACCATTAAGGTTCAAGATTTAGCTCCACACCTCGCACAAGATTTGGATCAAACTAAGGACCTTGAATTTCAAAATTAATATTTTGCTAATTTATTTTTTATTTAGGATGATCAATATGAGTTCTAATCACACCCATGGTATCACAATGCCATTTTATTTTCAACACACCAAATATTCCTAGAAAATAAGAACAAAATATAGAAAGGAAATATTAGACATTACACATAGAAATATGTATTTGTAGGCAATATCATATTTCAAAAATCTCCTAAGAAATGCTCCTTGAATGTGCAGATGACAAAGTTGCAAATCATGTTTTAAAATCCCTACATAGCTCATCTAAAGAATCTAACCACATTCATGTTCACTTTTCTACATGGTCTACCACTTATGAAATATTGAGAACTGAATGCTACTTGTTTCATATCTTTAAGGATACTTTCAAATTCATCTGATCATGGAATGAATGTCAACATGCAGCTAAAAGGTTGTAATACTCATCAATGACTTTAGAGCATATCATCACTACCTACTGCTTTGTTAAATGGGAGCTTGATTTCATAGGGCCAATTAACACATCCTCTTTAGTTAGTCATATTTATATCTTGACTGTGGTAGATTATTTCACCAAATGGTTTGAAGTAATCCTTCTTAAAGGACCACTAATAAGCAAGTTATCCTATTCTTTGAAGAGACCATGATGCCTAGATTTGGCACACCAATTCACATCTATGATAATGTACCTACTTTTTTTTCTACTAAATTTTCACTCTTCTATAGCAAGTTTTCTATCAAGCATAAATTTTCACCCACTTACTTTCCCTAAGGAAATAGGCTAGCTAAATTGACGAATACAAATATTCTTAAAATCCTTAAAAGTATTATTTCCGATAACCTTGTGCAATTGGCATCATTTAATGTCAATATAATTATGGGTAGATCACCCTACCACTAAGGTAATAACTGGTGTCACACCCTTTCAGTGCATCTATGGGTAGGAGGTTGTCAGACTAGTTGAGCTATAACTAGTTTCTTTTTTCATTGCCTTTTGAATTGAAGGATTTGAAGATTCTAATTTGATCAATCACTATCATGCTTTCCTATCCCTTGAGGAACAAGGGAATAAATATCTTATTCAAATTAAAAGGATACAAGCTATTAAAAAGTATCATGACAAAATGGATAAAGATACTATTTTTGAAGTGGGGAAAAAAGTTCTACTATGGACTTTAGCTCATGCTAAGAAGGGAAAATATATGAAATTCCAAATACTTTGGATAGGCCCACGTAAAATTGTTGCTAAAGTTGGGACCAATTCCTATTTGTTGAAAGACTATTATGACATGATACCATCGTATCCCACCAATTGTTCTTATCTTTAACATTACCTAATCTTGCCACAAGATTTGTTTAGATATAAATCTTGCTTTGGTCATTGTTCTTTGATTTTTGTTCTTTATTGATGGTTAAAAGAAGGTCAAATATGTATTTTTTTTAAAACAAACTCCAATACATAAACATTTTTGTTATTGCTACTAACAATTTAACATGGTATTATGTATAAGTAATGAGTACATGCATGGTGACTCATTTATTTTACTCCAGCAAGATGAAATATTATATATATATATTATATATATATATATATATATATATATATATATATATATATAAATATAAATATATATAATATATATATATATAATATATATATATATATATATAGATATAGATATAATAGAACAAACATCTAGAGAGAGAGAGAGAGAGAGAGAGAGAGAGATGCCTGCCCTTGGTCTAGGAAAGGGTTTCCCTAAAGACTCTGTCCAGGGAGCAGCGATTCTTAGAAGAGTGTATTTTACAAATCCTTTTGTAAGGGAGAGAGAATGGGAATTAGATTGCTTATTTTTCTATTCTACAAACCACGAATTTTGATTTCAATATAGTTGACTATATTTCCCTGTAGAGTCATGAAATTTCGACACCTTTTCTTGGAACTTATTATTTGTAATATGCTACAAAATCTCTTGCCTCTGCCATGCCTAGTCACACTTCAAATGGCCACTAGTAACCTTGTTTTATTAACTTGTCTTTATTTCCATGACCAAAAGGGGAGGAACACTAAGGCTTTTAAAAAGTACATCACATCCATTATCTGAAGAAAGAAAATGCACATGGTTAAAATTGCATACATCTTGATGTCTAGAATGTCAATTTTATTATAGGATGATATTTAATTGGTCACATGATTGTACCAACAATGGAAACACATTGGTTGGATCATTTCATTTCAAAAGACATGGATTTCAAGTGGTCAAGCGATTTATGTATGAACTTATATTGCACATCATGGCACTATTTTATAATTATTTTTGTTACATCACACAAGTTTGAGAAAGTGATAATTGGAAAGGATTTTTATAATGCAATGATTGCAAACCTTCACTTACAATTGATATATATATATATATAATATATATATATATATAATATATATATATATATATATATATATATATATATATATATATAATATATTATATATATATATATATATATATAATATATAAACTTATTCCATGGCACACAAGATGATTCTATCTGATAATTTTCATATGGTAAACATTGTCACACACACTATCATTGTTATGTTGATGGAATACACGAATGTTGTATGGTTTGGTTGAAAGTTTTATTGTGATGTTTAAGGAAACATCCTAGCTTCAATGTGGGACCTCTAGCTTAGTTGGTTCTGCTACATCCCATCCATGGTTTGATGATGGTTAAGGTTCCATGATGTATCCTTCATTGGTATCATATTGAATCTTTTTTGGGTAATTTCTAGCAAGGTTGAACTAAGTTGTCTTTTCTTTGTAGTATAGTTATAAGTTGATATTTTGAATAGGCCTGTATTCCTAGACTTTATTGCATGGCCTTGAGAATCGTGAGGCTATCATGCAACATTAATGCATACTAGAAACCTTACCAACGATGATTATACTACATGATATTGATCCACAACTCAAATCGATCAACGTTTTGGTTTTACTCCGTGGTTTGTAAAATTCGTTTGCATTTGGGAATTTTGACAATCTGAAGGAAAAATGTCATCCAGAAACCAGGATTGTTGAAATGTTGTTTTTGAGGCATAATTCAGGTAAGCCTTATGGTTAAGTTTATAGTTCTTTGTTTTTTGTCATGAATTATTTTGCTTCTCTATGGTTTTTGTAAAAAAAAGATTCGCCAATTTCCATTTTTCCTACAATTTGTTCGCCAAACTTTTATAGGATAAATTATTTAACATTAAAAATCACCAAACGTTTATAGAGACTATCACTAAAATTTTGTAAAGACTACATAAAATCATTATAAATTTGAATGTTTTTATAAAAATATCATCAACCATTTTACAATTTTCATATTAGGAATTAATAAGATTTGCCAAGGTTTTTAAACTTTAAAATAAATATCCATCCTTCATTTTTTTCGAGGAACCTGCCCCTGTTCTTCTAATTTTTCATAAACCCTTTATACCCTTTACAATTGGTCTCACATTTTTGTAAAAAAATCTAGAAGCATTATATATTTTGGTCAACAAACTGGAAGGGTTATATCCATTCCTGAAATCACAAGCATAAAAGAATATTTATACACTCTTTGTTAAAATTGTTCACTGCAAAAGACTTTTATTTCATAATAGGGCTATAAATATGCCCTTTCTATTGGGTCCATCCTAAAATTCATTAAAGATAAGGGAGATTGCATGGCCATCACCTAGTAACTCGTCATTACCCTTCTATACCCAATTTCTTGAAGGAGTTTTCCGCCTTCGTTTTCTTAGTTCTCCCTCGGTACAAAACATAAAATTGTTTATATTTTGAAGAAAGAAGGGTGATTCATACCATTCCTCGTGTTTTAGAAGATTTCTTCTTTGCAATGTATGAAGGGTTATTATCATGAACCTATCTTTCACATACTGAAAAGAATTCAATGAAGATTCTACATGAGTAGCTTTGCTACATGCTCATATACCTTATGTGAAGGTCACATTTTGCTTCTTCTAGTTGCAAAATAAAAACCCTATATGAAAATTACTCTATTCTATTCAACCACTCATTCTTCTCATTCATGCGATTATTTTTTGTGTCGAGACCATTAAACCTTCGGCTATGGAGAAACTTATCCAACCGTTAAATCTTGTTGAACCCTAACCTAGTTTATGAAAATAAGATAAAAGAGGACAATCTCCTACGAGTTCCTCATTTATGGATATGGTTCTTTTGGTGAAGAAAGAGAAAAATAAAAAAAATATGAAAAACCCTTTCCTCCCAAATTTGACCAAGAATTTTCAAAATAATTTAAAAAAGAAAGGGATTATGTCATCATGTAGAATATGCCCCTTCTATAAGAAAATTTTGTATTTTGATATCATAATTTTTGTTAGGATATGAACAGTTCCCCTCTTTCATTGTATTTTCCCATCTAAAATTTCACTCTATCCACCCATTCCCCAATCATATGAAAGGCGACTAAGTTTTGGAATAGCACAGTTAGATTGTAGTGATTTTAAAGTAATGCGTAGTTGATCATTTTCCTATTTTAAATTTATAAATATTGAATTGATTTCCTTTTAGAAATGAGCTCAAGCTCCCAAGGACAGGCGAGAGTTAGGGGCAGAAGAAACAAACCCTTAGAATTGTGGGACTTGGCCAGGAACAAAAATATCTGATTCTTTGTTTACTTTAATCTTGATCTCTATGAATTCTATGAGCTAGCTACTACTAGAAATATTATCTTGTGGTCTCCTAATGTATATTGTATCCCCCTATATATATCAAAATAATCATCTCCACCTTTGATACTACATCAAAGTATTCAAGAAATTCCCAATCTCCACCCTGACCATGGACTAGCAAATTCTAATGATGTTTGAAACCTTATTAAAAAATTCTTTGAAAATGGTAAGGATGCTCGGCGAATTGTCCCCCAAAATTTCACACACTGTTTCAAGCCCTCAATTAGACACACGTGCATCCTCTTCATAGTTTGTATGAAAAAAATGTTTCCTCTCCGAAAGTCAAACCCATAATTCTCACAATCTTTCTATTATCCGAACCACAACATTTGTTGGATTTCATCCAATGCATTTCATTCAATGCATGTTTCTTCCACCATAACTTCCCTTAAAAAAATTGTTCAAGAAACCAATCGTAAACAAGTATTGTATCTTAGAGTTTTTCCCTCGAAAGCTATTGAAAAACAGGGTAAAGCATATAAACCTCCTTCTCAATGGAAGGATTCTTAAGGGAGTCAAAGAATTATTCAACCCACTTTGCATACACGTCCTGATTTTTTTATTTATCTATGATAGGGATACTTGATGTTTTAAATTTGACACTGCCATTTTAATAGAAACATTATGGTGCTGGATGCAGTCATAATACATTTTTTACTTTTATTTTAATCAGTTGTATTTGCACAATTTTGGCTGGAAAAGGATATTGGGCCATGTTTAAATATGATTATTATGATTACCTCATTACACTTTGGAATCACAAATATTGATTCCATAGTTGGAATATTAGGTGATGCAAGCACATATTTTATTTGCTTTACTATCTTGCTTTGTTGATTGTAAGGTCAATGTTTATGGATGCGGGGCCTCCCCTTTTAGAGTCATTGCCTACTTTTAAAAACCTCACTCTTTTGTCTTACCTTTAATTACTTATACTAGTTAAAATAAACAAAATTATGATAATGAGTATAAACTCAAGTATTTGGAGGACGACCAGGATCTCTTAGCTACATCACAAGTTGGTATGATTTAAGTATTATTCTTCAGTTAGGTTATTATCTCTCTATATTTAGGTAATGGTGATTCATATACATTGTTTTACCGGGCTTTTTCATGTGTCAGCATGGACGGAGCTTCATAATATAGGTTTATAATATTTCTGGTTGTCAAATGTGTCATTATTTTCTATTACTAAAGATTTAGACCTGCTGCATTTTTGCGCAGTGGCATAAGAGGCCCTCCTCTCAATTTGCTGTAGTGAGACATATTTAATTTTAGTTGTTCTTTTCGTTAGCATTCGACAAAATGTGTTGAAAACGAGGTCATTTGATAAAGAAGTTTCCTTATTCGGAAGTTTAATCTACAAAATTTGTGGTCACCTTATTCTTTTATACTATTAATGAATAATATTTCACTATTTCTACCACCTTTTGTCTTGATTATCATGCGTGCAATTTTCCTTTTTATTGCGTATGAGTTTAAAATGAAGTAGTGATAGTTATTTGATCCCTATATCCATTAACTATCTATTGGTGGGTTTGGCTTTAAACGTAAAACTTTTACAACGCCGCTGTATTTAATGGCATACTCTCGTTTTATTTTTTGCATTTGATTTATGGTAAAGTTTGTAGATTTCTTTTGTATTTTCTTTTTCTTTTACTAAAATTCCTCGAAATTGTATTATAACGATCATGCTTTAAACCAAGCTTAACGTTGGATTCGAGGCTTTTGTGAGTTGATTTTTGAAAAAATTCATCAACAACTAGGAAGAAAGAAAGAAAAATCTCACAGTAGTAAAAATTATTCATTGCGGTTTATATCGATTCCGTTAAAATCCAATTCGCTTAAAATCTCACATCGTTAGTTTTAGTTTTTTGAACTTTCATTGAAGTGATGTGCACAAAGTTGGTTGATGATCGATGGAGAACGTAACTTTTCAGTAGTGCTTCCTATCGATAACCTTTTTCACTTTGTCGTCAACAGAAAGTTTGACTTTCTATCCGCATCCAAAGTAACTCTTTTGTTGTTAATAAAAATTTTGGAACTTGTCAATGTTAACCATAGTTACCGAATACGAATTCGAATTCGATTCGATACCAAAAAAAATTGACTACTTAAAATTTAATACGGCCTGAAATATAAATCTTATAATTTTAATTATTTAAATAAAAAAAAATATATTTACTAATAATTATAAACTAAAACAATTGAAAATACTATAAAATATATTTAATATTATATAATTTTATAAAAAGACCATAAACCTAATATTATTTTTAGAAAAGAGTAATTACTTCAAATCATAAATTTTAATATCTCTCTTAAAAATGAAAAATGATTTCATTATTAATCAATAACTAAAATCTAAATTCATGTTCATAGATTTAGCCATTCCAAGTGGATCTAGTTGAAAGCACACTTTCAAAAGTTGATTTTGTTCTTCTAATTAAACGCTTCACATTCTACTCATTCCAAGTGGATCTAGTTGAAAGCACACTTTCAAAAGATTTTGTTCTTCTAGTTAAAAGTTGCACATTTTACTCATTTTAGGCCAGGGAAGCCATTTTGGAGTGTACAAAACATAGTTACCAAATTTGAAAAAAAATATGTATAAAAAAATGCCAAATTATATATCTTACAAATATTTTATAAATAAGTGATTAATATCTTTGTTGTAATTTATTATTTTAGTAACTATAAACTTACTATTTTCTAGCATATTTCAATATGACACTGATTGTATTTCAAAAATGCAAATTTTCTAATATACAATTTACTTTATATACCTTTTAATATAGAAATTTCCATTTTATATAGAAATTATATATCTTACAAATATTTATAAATAAGAATTTAATGATCTTTGTTACATGAATTTATTATTTTAGTAACTATAAACTTACTATTTTCTACCATATTTCAATATGACACTCGTGGTTTTTCACAAACACAAATTTTCTAATATGAAATTTACTATTTATATACTTTTTAATATAGAAATTTCCATTTTATATAGAAATTATATATCTTATAAATATTTATATATAGAAATTTAATAATCTTTGTTACATGAATTTATTATTTTAGTAACTATAAACTTACTATTTTCTCCCATAATTTAATATGAAACTGATTGTTTTTTATAAATACAAATTTTCTAATATACAATTTACTCTTTATATACTTTTTAATATAGAAATTTCAAAATTTTAAATATTAAAATTTATATTCACAATTTTTTTTAAAAAACTCTATAATTTCTCATATACAATTAACAAATTATTATAGCTTTTTAAATATATCAATTATTTTTTTTTACTAAAAATAATAATATTAAATTTAAATTTATTATTGACATGCCCCGTACCGAATTCGAATTAACGAATTTTCACCCAAAGCGAACCGAATAGCCGTATTTCCAAATTTTACAGGCCAATACGGCCGAACTTGGTAACTATGATGTTAACACAGAGCTTGCCTTTTAACAAAGGTAAAGGACATAGAATTTTGTTTTCTAATTTTTCTTGAGATAAAAGAAAAGTCTTAATAAAATTCATTGATTCGGAAAAAACAATCACACAAAAATATATATAAATATAAAGACGAATGAAACAAATTTATAAAATTGAAAAAAAATAATATTATGGTGTGAAATGTCAAGAAATTTTGTTTTCATAGAGAAAAAACCATAAAGATTATATATATAATGCAATCAACATTTAGGAAAAAAACACTTAATTGGAACTTCAATCACAAGTTTTAAAATTTTGAAATATAGAAACTATACAAATTCTGCTTAAAATAAGTAAAAATTGAAATAACTACATGGGTCACTAAGTAAGAATACCCTAACAATACTAAATAAGTAAATTAAGAGTAATTTGTTTCTTCATAAATTAATATCATATTTATTATATCTATGATATGATTCAGTTTTGCGTGGATATGTATTTTGTCTTTTAACTGAAAATTTATTGTATCAACTTATGGCGAATAGTTTAGACATTAGAAATGAAATTTTATATTATATTAAATTATTGGATTTGGTAAGGTAACTAGTTGAGTCTTTTAGGGCTTGTGTTAATAACTTCCAATTCTATTAGTTTACTAGTTTTTTTGTTTTTTTGTTTTATTCCTTGTTTATTTAACTTGTGGATTTTTTTCTATTATTTCCACTGGCATGAATTATAGATTTTTTCACAAATTTTCAAATTCATGACTTTTTTATTGATATTAAATATATATTTTAAATAAATTTAATTATAAACAATTATATTTTTAATAAAAAATAAAATACACACATAGATATATGTATGTTAATATAAACAATATTAATAACATTTCTTAATTTTTGGTGATGGCATTCAACAATATTGTTTTGTATGTTAATATAAACAATATTGATGATATTTCTTAATTTTTGGTGATGACATTCAACAATATTGTTTTATTTCTGTAATGAAATCTTTGTCTTTGTAATTTTTTGTTTAATTAAGCTATGCTTAGTACTAACTACTATGTACCTCTTGTTAAAATATTGTCTTATATGTTATTAAATATGTCATTATATAGATAAGTGTGTCTAATTTTTTTTTAAAAACAAAATAGATAAGTTTTTATTTCAATTATTTATAAGTATTAATTTAACTATCAATAATTATTAAGTAGATGGTAGAAATTTACTTTTTACTAAATATATAATAATGAAAGAATTATCAAAATATTATTAGGTGGATGATAAAGATATATGCTATAATAACTACGTAATATTTTTAGTAATAGTGAGGGACAAAGGGTTGGCAATTTGCACAAAGATGGTTATGCCCCTTTTGACTTTCCATTTAATTAAAAATAACGTCATATCTACAAGTGTCAAATTTGGTTTCCATTTGATTTTTGTTTATGACATTGAACTCTTATTACTTATGGTTGGTTTACTATGTTTTTTTTTTGTCATATTTTTAATAATAGTGTGGGATAGAGTATTGAGATTTTTCTAAAAATAGCTAGTCCCTTTACTTTTCCATTTAATTAAAAATAATGTTATATCCACAATTTATTTTTTATTACATTGTTGTTTATTATATTGAACTCTTATTACTTATTGTTACTTTACTATGGTTTTCTTGTATATGTTTATAATATTTTCAGTAATACCTAGGGATGGAGAGTTGTGATTTTTTTCGAAGATAGTTATGTCCATTTTGCTTTCAAGTTAATTAATAAAGATGTCATATCCCTAAGTGTCAAATTTAGTTTCCACTCTATTTTTGTTTATGT
>APFE031499326.1:38310-60414 GCA_000404065.3 Pinus taeda
ATGATTCAGGAGATGAACAACCCCCACAATTGGAAGGAGGGGAGAACGAAAAAGAATTGGAGGAAAACGATGAAGGAGAACCAGAGGAAGAGACTGAGCAATCCGGTCAGGAGGAAGAGGAAACAGAGCAACGGAGTGGAAGTCCACTACAAAACCCGCTGCAAGAAGATGAATTGGCTCAGATTCTAGCCAATATGGGCGAATATGTCCAACCTCATAGCCCACTTAACCCCCACACCGAAGAAGGACCTCAGGAGCACTCTGCTCATGATAAAAGTGCATCCGAGGAACTGTGTGATGAGGAAGAAGGACCGCAGGGGCACTCTGTTCATGATAAAAGTGCATTCGAAGAACTATGTGATGAAGAAGAAGAAGAAGAAGATCACTCTGCCCATGATGAGAGTGTATCTGGAGAAAAGAGTAACAAGGATGAGGAGGAGGAACAATCTATTCCTTGTCAGAGTACACCCGAAGAATTTCACGATGAAGAGGAGGTAGAGGAACAAGTTGCTCAGGAGACAGCAGAGCAAACTAGGGTTTCTACTGCTGAACAATCCGATCAGCAGAACACTGAAGAAGCACCCCAAGAAGAAAATAAGGAAATTGTCCAAGGTGAAGGTACAATACTGGAGGTATAAAGCCCAGGTCCGAGTAAACGAATGGCTGTTCCTTCCAAGAAAACAAAGGAAATTAAAAGATTACGAAAGGAACAGTAGAGATTGCTTAACGAGATCAAGCAACTTCGACAACAGATAAGGGTTTTGAAAATGAGGAATAAATCAAAAGGAACCTCTGTGGTAAAGCATGCAACCGCCCAGGCAAAACCCCTTAAGGAAAAGATCAAGAGGACTCAAGTCCAACCTGCCATTCAAAACCAAAAGGAACAACATCTGGCTGTTGCCCATGTCGAAGTACAAACGGAGAATGTATCGGCCTATGATAAGGAAATTCAGACAGAGGCACCGTCCTCTAAGGAAACTTGGACCATAAAGATGAGACGTTGTGATAAGAAGATCCAAGTAGATCTCCCGCCTACAACTATTATATTGGATAATGACCCGAGGACAGTAACTCTGCGAAAATATTTGGCACAAGACCAGTAAACAATAGAGAAACTTACAGAGAAAACTGTCCCTCGAGAAAAATACGAGAAATTACAATCGCGGCTGAAGAGCATTAACGCATCATAAAGCTAGGCCTTTGAAGGATGGTAAAAAGCAGAAGAAAGAGTAAAAAAGGTAACCCATAGACTAGACATAGTCATCAAACAAATGGATACCTTATGCTCTCTATATACTGACGTGCTAGCATGTAGGGCGCCTGCTAGGAACTATGCTTTGTTTTTAATGGAAAGATATTTACAATTGAAAATTAAAGTTGTTAAAGTAGGAGTACTTATAGAGATGAAAACCATTGATGACTTCATAAACTGTTGTAAGCATTACGGGGTGAAAGTTCAATGATTATTATGTGAATTTTATTTGCACAATCTTGTATTAGATGGCGAAACAGAGCAGAACCCTAGCCCTTTTGCGGGTGATGTCCAACTGGAGGCATTTATTTCTTTTGGTGTTAATCAAATAAAGTGGCTCAAAGCCTACAATGTCTTTCAAAGACAAGAAAATGAATTTGATTTATGGGTGAGGGGTGAACCTAGAGACCCAATGAAGTTATGGAATAAACATAGGAGCCTAATGAGAACTCACGGAGTGATCGAAGAACTGGGACCTATTCACACAGCAATCATCCAGCAAGGGGTAGAATACTTCTTTACCATCAAAGACCTTGCCATAGCAGCAACCAAATTCTGATACCAAACTTCTAATAAGAACATCCAAAACAGAGAACCATTCAATTATGAGAACTTTAAGCTAGTTGCTGATCACTTGGGTATCTATGGTGACCTCATTTTGGGAGAAGGCCCGTCTTGGTTAGGCTGTAGGTTACGAAGTCTGGTCATTTGGCACCTTGCACCAGGATATCAAGCCTTATATGAAATGTTTGAAGGTCAGACAAGACATATTTTTGAATTCCTAGCTAGGCATCATGGCTGTAGACCACCTAATGAGATCCCTTCTCCAGCTTATTCCCTAACTGCCTTGCATGTCAATTACAATGTTTTCATGAGGGCATGAAAAAGGGTAAGCAGGGGGGTGTGTTGAGCACTAGAGAAGGTATGTAATTACCACTTATTTTGTCATCCTTTCCTTAAATTCATAACTTCTTTACATTATGAAATAGGTATATGGTGAAAGATTATGATAAAGTTTAGAAGATTTGTGTGCAATGTAAAATGAATAATAATTACCCTTTTCCTATGCAGAAAAAGAGGAAAACGGAAAATCGCTATTCCAAAGGAAAAGACAAGATTAAATCAACTGTTGTCCCTTTGATAGGGAACCACATCCAATGAGGCAATCCAGATTGGAGCGTACAAGCCAGGAAAAAGGAAGAGGAGATACCAAATCGGCGCAAGAGAACAAGAAGATAACTGAGAGCTAACAATATGGTGAATCCCTGAGGATCCTTTGATCCCGAGGGATCGCTACTTTAACGATTATCTATATCGTTGATATCTCCACTCGGCTGCTATAAGAAGGGACAACATTGCTAGCCCATGGGGTGGACTATTATTGTTTTTATGAAATTCACTCTTGTAACTTAAACTTTGATCATCGACTCTCTTTAAAAGAGAGATTACTGTAACTCTGTTTTGATGCTTAATATATAAACTTTGTTGCCATTCCGTCTTTGATTATGGAGTAATCATAGCAGTGCGTCCCTGGAGGCTAAGGGCCCAGCCCTGGTGGATCACTTGCTCCTGTAACATTATTTTTCGATTCGTGTGTGGTTTGATTTCCCTTATTCGCTGTGTTCAGTAATCTGTTGTTCCTTATTATTTCATGTATTAGCTTTGTTATATTTCATTCCTATTTGAATAGTAAGGTTATTCTCTGCAACAAGAATGTTATGCTACTCGTTCTAAATTCATATCGTATTGTTGTTCCTTTAACAGATTGATATTATTATATAACATTGCTGTTCCTTACAGATTATTGTTACTGTTCGAGTATAGGGTAACAATGTTGTGTATTCATAAATTGGTACTATTGTGTATTTATCTACGGTTTACTTCTAAACGTGATTGCTGTTCATTTGGGGATTGTTGTTCCACCGTGATCACAATTTTTGTTTCTTCATAACCGTGATTAATAATTGTTATGCCGAAACTCAGATTACTGTTTCTTTCAATATAGATGTGTTGTGTGCAATATTCGATTTGGTTTGCTATGTATTTACATTTGATTTAGGTTGTTGTTCAATATTTCTTGACTTCCTTTAGTTTGCTGTTCCATTTCTGTTTGTTGTTCAAATCATTTCTGAAGTGAAGATTGTTTGCTTAATTCCTGTAGATTACAATTACCGCTTCATTTATTTCCGTAAGTTAAATCTTTGCCGTTCAATCTTGTTAAATAGATTAGTTGCTGTTCCATTTCTTGTTATTTGAATTATCATTTCAAGTAATTACTTTGGTGTGAACAGAATGATCTGAAACTGTAGGGAACATTGACTCTTGTTGTCCAATTCCCAGATTGACAATATTCTCCTTGATTTCTTTTTAATTGCATCAGTTTACAAAGGGAAGAGTTACCATTACTGCACCCTTGACTGATAAATTGTTGTATCTTTCTAAGTGAATGATTTAAGTCTCAGAGTGTTAAGTTTCTTTTTGTAAGTAGATTTTATTCCAAGCATCCGTTTACTCTTGTATTTCAAGCACTATACTACTAGCATTACTCTGACAAATGACCGCCTCAAATTGAGTACACTCTTTGAGATAACAAATCGTACCTGGATTTATAATCAATGTAGGGCAAATAGAGGTGAAAAAGACCCTTTTTACTGCTCGACACCTAACTAAAAACAAGCGCTAGAGGCTGGTCGACGCGACTATTTCTCAGCATATCGCGCGGATCAGCGCGACTGTCAGCAGATTAAGCGCGCTGATCGAGGGAGCCAAGAAAAAAATAATTTTTTTTGAAACAGGGACCAGATCTACTACAATGAATTTCAAACTTAGGCCAGTAAGCAAGAGAAAAGAAACTGAACCAAAGGGAAAAAGTGGAACTAGAAAAGTTCACACAAAATCATGAAGTCTAAGTGAAACAAAAGGATTCATTCCCTAGTATGGTCACCAATTTGTGGTGAAGTAAAATTATAAGTGTGGACACAAAAAAATTCCTCTAGCTCGATAATGGGTCTAGCCACGACTGATACATTCTATGCAATATTTCCTTATGTTAGAACCAATTAATAGGGCCTACCTCTTAGTACGCTTATCCCGTTTGATGATGTCCTTGCTTGCTCGCTCCAACTATCTCGCACTTTTTTCTTCAAACACCTGAAACTAGTAAACAACAACAAACAACAACCGTGATAATAGAAAAATTGTAATTCAACCTACTTAACAAGTCAAGAAACATTAAGCCATGAACATGTAAGATGACAAATCATGTAGGAAATCAATCGATAATTGCATATATATTGAATCAAGAAGAGATTACAACCATTGTCTTGACGTTTCCGTTCTCCTCCAATAAAACTAGGTTCCCACACACTTCTGCTAGCATTCCATGATGGCCTCAACAATAATAGTTTTAAGGCTCTTCCCTTTTGGCTTCACACTAAACCAAAGTCACAATTCTCCCTCACACAATTAGAGAGCTACAACTATGAATAACTTGATGTTTACTCCAAACCTAATTAGCACTAGCACACCAACAATAACACTAGCTTGTGCTTGGGAAAAAGGGAGGTTTATATAGGATAAGTGGACGATAGATGGATCCTCTTCTCATGGGAGAAAGTATTATCTCTTGAAGTAGTTCCATCATTATAGGGGAAAGAAGCCCAAACTAACATCCTCGACCCCATCCGACCAAACCATTTACCAGAGTTCCGTTATGAAGCTTCTAGAGCTGGAAGCTTCAACTCTTTATTAAAAAACATTCCATAAGAGGACCAACATGACTAGAAAGAAGCTCAGTCATTCTAGTCGGCACTAGGGATAGTGCTAATCCCTGCATATCAGTGTGAGTGGGACAAGGGCCATTAGCACTGGCCTTGTAAACTGAGCAAAACAAAGGTTTTTGGGGAAATGGTGCAAAAGGGAATTGTTCTGCTCATGAAGAGGGACACAATGGGAGTTTCTTCATGAAGGGAAATCATGTAGGGTTCACTGTTAGAGGTCCTACAGGATCAAGGAATGGGGAGTACAGGGACAGTGACAAAATGCTATGTAATAGTGTGTTTGCTTGCATCTCCTCTAAGGTTGCGAGATCTCTCTCTCAGAGTTAATAGGCCATATCAACATCAAATCCTTCTAGGAAATGTATCAGGGCTAGGCCCGGGGGTGGTTTAATGGCAATAGGGATTTAATTATAAACCTTATTAAATATGTCACAGTACTCTTCTACAGCTTCGTTAGGTCCTCTCTTAAGGTTGCTGTAATTGTTAAGGATCTGCAGAGGACTCTTTTTAACTTCCTACCTAGTTAGGAAAGATTGGTGAAAAACAACAAGGTCAATTGTATTACTTGCTACTAATTTTTTGAAACACTTTCTGACATCTCCACCTAAGCTCTGGGAAAAAAGCCTCAGTTTTACATCATTCTCATCTACTTCGTGAAGATCAAAGAAGTCATTCATCCTATCTATGTGTTCTTGTGCAGTAATATGAATAGTACCATCAAACTGGGGTATCCTAATATGATACTTTTGGGGCATATTATGCAATTGTGCAGGTAAAACCAGGGGTGCATAACGAGTAGCCATGATATTTGGTCTTAAGGGAGGAGTAGATATAGGATTTGTGGGAACTGATTGAGTTACTACTTGTAATACTACTAGATAAGTAGTAGAAATTATAGAAGAGGTAGGGCCCACTGATGTTGGATGAACTAATTGGGAAGATGAAGTGGATGTTGCAATGGTAAGAGCAGAAAGCTCAATAGACTACTGTATGTAAGCTTGGTGTACAACCTGATCAAGGGCTGAAACAAGATCTTACAGTTTGTCGAACTCCCAAAGGGCTTGCTGATCCAAATCAAGTTCAATAGATGGTCTTATTGGTTTATAGGGTTGAAGAATGCCTTCATCAACCATTGTTTGATCAACAAAGGCTTCAGACTTAGTCCTAAAAAGACTATGTTCAAAAGGTAGGTCGAAATGAATATCTTGAATGATATTGAGGTTTTTAGAAAGAGAATTCACCCTTGAAGGGGGGCTATTGCTTCCCTATCTTTCAACTAAACTTCTCCTTCTTGGTATCCTTTCAGGATTGTCTAAAATTTTAGGTGGGCCTGGATCAAGATTGGCTCGAGTATAAATTCTTTTTTGGTCTAGATCATTAAAAATAAAAAACAACCTCTAATCCTTTATTTCCAATGTCTTGATCATTAGCTTTCTCGAAATAAGGATGAAAAAACTAGGGAAATAATCCTATGATGATGAAATAAAGGATTATTTTTTAAGTTCCCCAGTATGGTCGCCACTATATTAGCAATTAGTAATTTTATGAGGTTGCAGAAGAAAATCACCAAGGCAGCCACAAACCAACTTTGGAAGTTGGGATCTAGCCCTGCTAGCTTTAGGGAGGTCTCTCTGTGTAAAATTTAACTTAATTGGATTGAATATTAAGCTAGTTATGAAATTTTGAGGTTTGATTTGTATTTGAATGGTTGGTTGATAACTAGATTACCATTGGGCTATGCAGTTTGTTACATAAAATATAGATTGACAACAATATCTATAGATAGATCTCACAGGGCAGGGTAGCCAAATCGAATGGATTCTTTAAGGTATGTGAAATGGAGAAGAAGAACAGATTTAAGGTTCAATTCAAATATAGAGCATTGTCACCTGAATTCTATATTTAAGGATCAGAAGAAAACATTGAAATTATTCGTCACTAGGTGCAGAGTGTAGACTTAAACAAATTATGTCCTTTATTTATCTATTGAATAATTCAGATTTGGAAAACAAATATGTGCTATAAACAGAGAAATATAAACAAAAAAGACAGATAAATTCACTTCACCATCAACTTGACACAAGAATCCTGTGAAATAGCTTCTATATTACTGGCAATCTGTTGATGCTTCAGAAAAATATACAATAGTGTCCTTCATACAAAAACCAACCCTTGATACTTTTGAAGATGAAGTATTTATACTTAATTTACGAAAATATCCTGTCAGGCTGACTAGGATGTATCTACAAAATAATAGAACTGAATCAATCTAACTGATTACAATGATATCAGGAAAATTCGAACTGTCTGAAGTGTTGGCAATGAAATGGTGGAATAGCTGGATTTCTGGTGCTGAAATTCTACATGTGATGTAACACTGAGCTGTGCCACCAAAACTACCTTTTACTCCAGTAACTCACAGAGTTTATCCCAACGTTGTTCACTCGGGATATTCATCTTCATCAACTTTCTGTACACTTCGTCGACTTTAGTATACTTGGAAAATGTCAGTCGGGTGATGAACAGATTTGGAATTGCATACTGAATGTTGAGATCATATGATAATGCTCCCAGGAATGTCTTTCCTGTCATACTGAGTCTTTTGGTTGTAACCTTTGAACTATCTCTTGCCTTGGTCAAAATCTGTTGTCTGTAATCTGACCACGTATTGATCTTGTTGTTAATCGCTAACAAGTTTGGAAGTATTTTCTTGTAGAGAGGCTCCATCTTGGCAAAGAAATTTTGTATACCTACGTTCATAATTCATCCCTTCTCTTCAAGTTGTCTCATAAGATTCCTTTTAGTCTGCACTTTCCTGACTTCCAAAATCGTTTCAGTCTTGTCTTCAATTTCCCACTCTTCCAATTCTTGACTATTTTTGGAGTTTAGAAATTTGATAAGCTCAATGGCTTCAATTGGCTTATATCCCCGTTGTTTTCTCACCTGCTCAATGGATTCATTGGACCGTTCAATCAACTCCTTTTGCTCAAAAATAATTTGGATTGAAGGCCAGATATCCTCCATGTCTTCATTGATCCTTTTCTAGATATTTTCCTTCACCTGTGCCAATTTATTTCCCATGGTACAGTTGTTTTCCATTTTGTACAATCTTTGGGACAATGTCTAGGACTTCTGTGTTTTTTTCATGTAGGCATTTTCAAACCTAGTACTCTGTTCGAGTAGAATCTTTACCTCCAACTTCAGTTTCTTTAGCTCTTCTTCCTGTATAGACATGTTTTCCATAGATTGAGCTAACTTAACTCAATCATCAACAACTGATATAGGAATAATGGTAGAAGATGATGTTCCTATTGTCATGGTTGTTGTAGGGACACCTGTTTGTAGTAGAGAAGCAATGGGAACTGCAACAAGAGGAACAAATACATGTTGTGAACTCTGTTCCTTTTCTTTCATTAGTTTGTCCATTTCCGCTTCCATTGCTTTGATCTGTTCATTTTGTAGCTTTGTCTCTCCAATTTCTTTGTCCTGGGGGTCTTTTGTTGTTGGCAACTTCAATTTCTTCTTTAAGGCTACAATGTTAGCATTTTTCTTTTTTATTATCTCCTCCATGGATTTTGAATTATCTAGATCAAAGCTTACTTTTGATCACCATTTCCTCCAAATATTTGATTCTGGTGTCTTTGGAAAGTGAGGACACTTTCTCTAATTTGAGTTGAGATTGCACATTGTTTAAAGTAAGTTGTAGTTTAGAGGCAGTAATAGTAGTCTCTGTAAAAGTATAATATACCATCTCTCTTGCCTGCCTGTGCATGTATATTTGGTCCAAAGTATGGACATCCTTTGCTTAAAATTAGAAAGTGGTTTGTTTGGAATCTACTGATGATTTTGGTTGAGGGACCAGGGCCTACAAGAATTCCATATACATCCTTCCCTTCTCTGTATCATATGATGATATGAGTCTGTGCTAGTTGGAGGAAGATTGTTTCCTGAATTGAGATGATATGTTTTCATGAATGGATTCATTCCTCTATTTAATTTCCTTGTATCTCTGAAAAATTTCCAATTGCCTCTGCTTTGTGGATGTTTATGATGTCAGAGGGATAGTAGATGGAATCTCTTTAGTAGCGGAGGATGATGGGGACTCTGTGGTACCACTATCCAACTTAAAAGTTTTCAAACATGAGAGCACAATAGTGCCTTGTGTGTCCTCCATTGGTGGGAAGTCTATTTTAGCCTTCTTACTGTATATTTTCAATTCTTTGGTTGACACTTCTGTGACCGATGGAGAATCATCCTCTCTGGGTCTCTTTTCTGCCTTTTCTCTAGGTATGGGAGTCTCTCAAGCTAACCTGGAAAGTACCTGCTGCTCGGCCTCCTACAAACCATTTTCTACTCGAGTGTGTTGGTTCATATAGTTTTCTATTTCTGACCTCTGAGTATGCACATAGGGTATTTTTGTTCCACTCTTATCTTGAAAATCACCCCAAAGGGGTCATAATACCAAGTGAAACTGAGAGGGAAGTCCATTTGTTTCAACAGGAGGTTTGCTTCCTCTCCTATTGCTCTACTGTTGCAGATGAAAGATCCTATATGTGTTTTGATTTGGAACTGAGATTTCTTCTTGGCTGCCATGAAATGGATATTGTTAGAATAAATTATTTGCCTGATGTACTCCAAGGAAAATATTCTCATTGGAAAATACTTGGGCAGCTTATATGGTGGAAGCTCTGAATCATACACTCTAATTTATGTGAATGACTAGTAAAGATACCAGTCTCCTGTTTTGACTTGTTCACTGAGCTGAAAAACCTTATGAATGTCTTCACTAATCCTCGAAACCTATTGGCCACTTAGCAAACAAGTTGTTGGATACACAAACTGGTCTATGAACTCTGAGAAGCTAAATTCCTATGATTGTCTCCTGACTATGGAAGTCCAAAAAACAATAGACTGAGGCTCTCCTCTTTTATCGAGAATCTGCACTCAGAATGGAAAATTATCTGTATAAAAAAACATAAACATATACATGAGAATTGATGTATATTTGAACATTCCTTCAGTTAAAAACTGAAGGAATTGTTAATGAATTACATTTTCTAGGAAGTGACTATAGTGAAAGGTGACTGATGGTCCTTCTTCTAAAGAAAGAGAGGTGACTGATGGTCCTTCTTCTAAATAAAGAGTGGATAGAAAGCCTATAATACGCTCATTTACCCACTCATCTGAATAGTAACCAAGAATGGATGACAAGATAGAGATAATCTCTCTTGTCCTTTGAGGGAACATAGAAGAGGGAAATGGGGGATTCTTCTTAGGAAGTTGAGAGTCTTTAGGGAGGAAGATTTCAAAAATGGCAGCTCTCTCGGGGAAGGTTAATTTCTGGTAAATTTCTTTGAGAGCTTCAAGGGAGAAAGGGGAGAGGGAATCACAATGGGGAACCTGCAACATTGGATTTATGCTGCCAGCTCTGATGGTGAAGAGAATTTCACCATTTGGGGAAATAATTTCCCTCTTGCTTGAAAGGTAAGAGGCTTGCAATCTTAGAAAGAATTCTGGAAAATGATAGGATTGGGGCACAACAAACAGAGGAAGTCTGGATTTCCAGAGGTGTATCTCATCAGATTGATCAAGGAAATTATCTCGAAACCAGCAACATAATTCGAAGAGATCCAATTCACACTGTGTTTCGACAATCTTGTAGTTTCTGTCTCAAGTGGAATATGGTCTAAGTCGATAGGGGGAGTGAGCATGGGATTGACTACAGGGGAGGCTTTGGGTGCCATTGCAGTTGCAGAATGAGCAGAAGAAGGGTGTAACAGAAGGAATTAGTAATGTGTTCGATAATTGGTAGGAACTGAGAATGGCAGACCTCTGTGAATTGAAAAAAACAAGTAATGGAAATGCATCTGTGAGATAAGGGCACAACAGAGGAAAGAATGATGTTCTTGAGGCAAAGAGAGAAAATGTGTGATTTCAGGTGAGAGTTTGATTTTTATTAGCCACAAACAAGCCTTAACCATTAGATTAATGGTCTTATTAGGGGATTAATTTCTGCAATGGACGCGACAAACGGAAATAAAATTTATGGAGGGTACAACGGTTGCGAATGTGGCAATCGAGGATTGGTGGGTGAGTAACGTGGGATCGTTGGCAGGAGTGACGAGAGTAAGGGCTCGTGGTGAGATGTGAGTGTGAGTTGTGATGGGACGTAAGGGGGCGGTAAACCGCTTTTTGCACCCCCCCCCCCCCCCCCGCCGTTAAACGTTATCACTTCGGGGGGGTCTGAAATCCATCGTGGGCCATCAAATCAATGCAATGGGTAATCGTAGGGTCATGAACAAGGCGGGGTTTAACCCCAATTGGTCCCACAATATGTTTCGGGCGCATAAATTATAACCCAAGGCCCAAACTTTAGATAGTGAACCACTTCAGACTTATTACATCAAAAACCTTTATTTTCATATCGTAATGATATTTTAAAGAAAATGAGGGTGCATTTGAGCATGGAAATCCTTTCAATTTTTTCATTCTAAGAGATAACATATATTTATTTCATCTTACTAAACTAATATAATCAACTAAATTAATGCAGATTAAATAGTTGGATTAACTTTATTCACCTATTCTACTTATATAATATTTGCCAAGATTACACTGTTTGGCTAAGTTATTCATTCTAAACTAATTAACATAAATTGAAATTAGCTTGAACATGATTAAACTGTATGTTTCAAGCAGAAAGGGGTTGTGGCATTTTAAACAAGTTGCACACAATTTCATAAATGTATTCTTTACAAATCCAGAAGGTTGGTATTGACACTTAAGCTAGCATCACTTTCACATTTATTCATTCATTTTTTTGTGGGGTTCATTTATCATTGCTTTTCTTTTTTCTTCTTCTTTTTTATTTTATTTTTATTTCTGTATTTATACCCTCTTTTCATTTTTTAATTTTAATTTTTCTATCTTTTTGGAAATCATTTGCAAAAAGCTATATTATTTACAATTTGAAATATTGAAAGCAAATATTTAATGATCATTTGATCCTGTAAATTGTAGGACCCTAACAGGCCAACTTAACATATAAAAATATAAAAATATGTTGAATGGGAAAAAAGGTGTTGAATTTTAAAGAGGGGTTTGGCAAGTCTTACTTCTACCCCACCTCCATCTGTCTCAACACCTTCTTTATACAAGTTTACTAACATGACCATATAAATTAAATGGTTGGTACAGACACATATGCATCAATACATGATAGATATGAAAACATGTATCCCAAGATACATCCCACATTGGCTAGATTAAAAAAACACAAAATTAACAATTATATATTATTATTATAAAAAGAATTAATATATGAATTAAACATGTATATTTTAAAAAACATGTAACAATAATTTTAATCATGGAGATTCACTCCCACTTTATTATTAAAAAAGACTTGTAAATAAAGTTTGTTACAATACCATAGCTTATCAATACTAGATGCCCAATATAACACATGTTGATATGACATTTTCTTTAATTACTTAATTTGATATAAATAATTAAAAGAAACCTTCAAT
Source organism: Pinus taeda (assembly GCA_000404065.3). Classification (NCBI taxonomy): domain Eukaryota; kingdom Viridiplantae; phylum Streptophyta; class Pinopsida; order Pinales; family Pinaceae; genus Pinus; species Pinus taeda. The sequence goes on from APFE031499326.1 coordinate 50,871, forward strand.
ATATAAATACTACTATGAATATTCTAACATATTTTATAAAAAATAAATATCTACTATCCATCCCATAATTATAAATAATGAAATTAAAATTATAAAAAAACTATTTTAAAAATAAAAACTATCTATTAACATAATTAAACGCCTAACACCACAAAAACCTCGGCAACAAAGCAATCCGACCTATAAAAAAAAGAACTATAAAAAAAAATATTAAATGTGAAAAGATAATATTGAATTGGTTGAAGTCACAGTCATCGTCCAACCCCGTCCTTCTTATCATCTTCCAACTACACTCTCCAATTTTATAATTTTTCTCATAAATGGTTGTAATATTTAATTTATGCTTTATAAATGCATAATATTTTACATCATAAATACAAAGTATCTTACATCATAAGAGCTTTCTGGTTTGTTTTCTTTTTAAAGAAAAGATATATTTTATTTATAATCAAAATAAAATACATCGAGTGTAAATGCTCGTAGCATTTCATGGCATGTTGGCTTAAAAAATGGTCCAGTAAAAAAACCTCAAAATTATATATATACATCATTTTGGTTAATTTCAAAACCATTATGCTAAAAACCTCTTGAAAATAGTTGAATGTTTTTAAGAAGAGTTTTAGAGTAAATTACATGTAGAAAACTTTTGTCGATGCGCTTCGAATCAACTAGTGTGGTTCATCGTCAGGACAAGTTGAGGAGTCAGATCATCGTTGTGAGTTAAATAAGGAGAGCAGATCTTCCAAATAGCTAGGTGTGACCATTAACGGCTAAATTATAAAATAATATTCTAATGTTAATTATGGATCAATAGTAATATAATATATAGTCAACGTAACTCATTATATTCCTAATAAATAATTAAATAGTTGAATGTATTTTTTGAGTCTTGTTATGTTAAACAAAAACACAAAAGGTTGATTATGGATAACCATGAACATAAAAATTTATGGAACGTTTTTTAAAAAACCCAAGAAATATTCCTTGTCAAACTAGATCAAGATTGAAGCAGAGAATTGTATGTCTTGTAAAAATTATTAAAAGTATAATTGCTATAGAGAAAAAAGAAAAATGTGACCTGTCAAATATATACTTTCCAAATTGGTATTGTTGTTACATATGACAGTTGTGTAGGAAGACTAATATCCTACATTAGGGTCTTGTTGTACTGTTAAACAATCCCCCATTTTTATATTATAATTTTTTCCTATGAAATTTATTATATTAAAATAGGGTTCCTTTAGTTTTTTAGAAAAAACCTTTGATTTTTCTAAAAAAATGTTTTTTCAATAAAATCCTATAATCAAAGTTTAATACTTAGCTTTTTTAATTAAAACCCAAGTATTAAACCTTGATTATCCAAAAAAACCAAATTAAATAGCCCCTAAGACAAACTATACTTAGGCTTAAGTATTAAACATTATGGGTTATTTGATTAAAAAACAAAATAAAACGGATTTTTTAAGAATCCTGAAGGTTGAAGTCTTTAAAAAATCCAATACTCTGCCATACCCCGCATCGCATATCCCCTAATAAATCAGCATAATGCAAAAATCCCTCTACACCACGTATTGCAATATGCAATAAGGCCTGGACCCAGCGGGAAAATACCTGCAAATACATATTAATATCGTGTCCACAGTCTATCGCAAAAAATTAAGACCATACCCATTCCCTTTGCCGCAATATGCGATAAGGCTTAGACCCGCCTGGATTATTCACTGCAATTTATATTAATACCGCATCTGAGGCTTATATTGCAATCACAAAATTCTAAAATTATGCCTCATGCTCATGTCAATTGCGATATGATCTTGATTGCCTATTGCGATATGACGTCAGCAATGATGTCACTTCCACGTCACCTGCCATGTCAGTTCCACGTCATCTACCACGTCACCTACCACGTCACCTACTATGTCACCATTCCATGTCATCCTCCACGTCATAGTGACATCACCCTGACATCATCTCGCACATCACATATCACAAGTCTTTCAGCCACTTCTTATAATCTGCAACTCCGATTTGGAATTGCGATAAATCTTGTATATTGCGATATGCGATAAGCCCCTGACCTGATAGGATTATGCACTGTAATTTATAAAACCCCTGTGTCTATGGCTATAGCAAATAACAAAAGATCATTGTTTCATCATCTCCTGCCCATTCCGATTGCTATTGTGATTTTATTTGAAAAGGCCCCCTTTGGGATCTTATATGAAATACTCCTGGTCTAAACCGATTGCGATTTTTCTGAGTTCTGCCCCTAATTCTAATCCGATTGCAATTGTTTTATGATCTGCCCCAAACTATGATTTCCGATTGCGATAAGACATAAAGTCCACCTCCTCACTCTGCATTCCTCTCGATGATGTTTATGTCGGGATTTATTGCACTCTACGTTTTTCCTTGTTTCCTACAAAACGAGATTTGTTTCAAATAAAATTCCCTTATCATCTCATTTATGTTTATCTTATCAATTCATGTTTTCTATGTTTAGGTTCATGACAGAGGAGGACAATTTTGTTGATAAGTGGCAAATCAGTTCAAACAGACAGACAAAAATCCAAAGAATTTGATGGAACGAACAAAGCTAATGATGACAACAAATCATTTTCAGAAAATACTACCAAAAAATTGTTTTCCTTTAAGCATTGTTGAAGGGATATATTTAAATTCCCTCAACGCTCTACATAATAGATTCATTTGTTTTGTGCTATTTGAGCTTACTTTTTGTATGAAATATAGGTCCTAAATTTTATGAAGAAAGGCCAGAAAGCTCACACTATTGTACTTTCACATTTTTCTCAATATAACGACTGAAATGTTGTTTAGGAATTTTCAATAAAAAATTTTGAGAAGTTGCACTTCTATACTCCTGAAATTATCTTTGTGAGAAGGAATAAACTCTTGCTATTTCTTTCATGAGCTGAGCAATGTGCATCTAGTATTTCTATCTTTGTGGCTCTGTTTTGTTCATAAATAAATAGTGAAATTATCTTTTCAGATTGCTTATTACATGGGATTTCTACTCTTCTCTGCAATTCACGAATTCTTTAAGGCACTATTGTATATAGGATTTAGAGTTGTAGATTAGAAGAGAAAACTCAGGTCTGAGGGATTATTGAGGTTTTTTCTTTTGCACTCTGAATTATGTTTTGATTGGAAGAGGTTGTACTACTACAACTCTAGTTTTAAAATCAGAAGTTCATGCATTGTAAAACACTGTTGGAGACGAGAGCTAGAGAAGTGCATTCAATAAATTGGTATTTATAATATTATTGTTTTAAATACAAGCATAATTGTATAATGGCAGGAATGTGTCATTTTATTCATATTTGTGCATTATTGTCGGTATGAGTAATGTGTCTCAATCATATGTTATTATTTATCTCTACTCTTATGTGTTGAATTCTGATTTGTGAGTAACTATTTACTCATAAATCTGTCTTTTAATATCGATTTAACAAATAATGATATGTTGTGAACTATTTCCTCATATTCTTGTTTAATTATTCGAATTATTGATTTAACAATCAATATCATTTTGTGAACTACTTCCTAAATGTTATCGGTTGATTATTTCAATTAAGAGGCCTCTGCATAGAATGCGTTTTGGTATTCATAATGTCAGTTAATTGAACTACTTTATTAGCTTGATATTCATTATAATCCAGTAATATTTAAATCCCAATCATTTAAATATCTTGCTCTCATTTGGGTTAGATATTTGTCTGCCTAAGTGAGATAGGACTAGGATTTAGTTCATTTTTCTTACATTTTAGAATTAGTTTGCATTTAGATTAATTCTACATTCCTAGAAGTCCTCTTTTGAGGCAAAAATTTAGATTGGTTTGGTTGTTCCACAAAAACAACTTAAGGATCATTCTTCTTGCCTAATCAGCTTGAACAATTGATCTGATGGCCTTAGCTATTAGCAATTAAGGACATATTTAGATCTAATAGCAATTGGGAGAAGTTAATTGGACCTAATTGAACCAGTCGAAGCCATTATCCCAAATGAAAAATAAGTTGTTTTAAGGTCTGAACTGGGTGGTTATCCCCAATGTTGTTGCAACAATTTTCGAGGCCTAAACATATTTCGCGCTAGAAGGAGGGCCTTGAATTAGTTATTTGTTTAAATTTTTTTTTATATCATTTTTTAACCAATCATGGGTCCCATATGCATCCCTACACTTGGTCATGCATTGAGTTCACCTAAGCCTACACGAGGCATGCCAAAGAAGCAGATCGAGTCCTTGTCACAGTTAAAGTTCGATGGTGAGAGTAATATTTCTGCTTTAAATCATATTTGTTGGTTTTTTTAATAGATGTAAATATTTTAATATTATCATTGATAATGAGATCTGCAGGATTTTCACTCTCACATTCAAAGGACAAATCAGCAAATTGTTCTTGGTGCTTCCCGAGAAGTCGATTCATTCATGGAAACATTTTTTCGAGGTATTTCTCAAATCACATTAAAATTACAGTTACAATAGTTTGTGTTTAGAATTATATAATATTTACATGTATGATAGTGAATATTTATATGATTTTTATAATATATTTTGGTCATTTTGTTATAGATTTCATTTAGATGATTTTCCTTCAACTGAAGATTTAATTGAGCATTTCACTTCTCTTGTTTCTTCCCATACTAAAAGTAATGAATCAATTAATGAAGAACAAGACACATCTAATTCATTAATTAGTCTTCAATCACTAAACAATTTTATGGAACCTGAACTTGAAAATGTAATTGAATCACAACGTTCTTCTTTATAAAATTTCAATTCTCATTTTCTCTTTGAAGATGCAATTGAAACAAATTTTAATAACGCATGTGATCAATCAGTAGTTCCAATAAAATCTAATCTCCAACAAGACTTGAATAATGAACACATCAGTTTATCTTCTTTGAAGGCAACTTCAGAAAATTGAGAACATGTAACTGCAATTGAAAAAATGTCCTTAAACAAGGATTATAATACGACAAGTTGTATATATGAGTCATTTCAACCGTCATTATATTCTGGCATACATTATTTTCTTTATCCTGATGTGATTTAAAATCAGAATATAGTCAATGATGATTACCTTAATCTTTCAAATGATAACCTCCCTAATCTCTATTCTGAAAATTATACATCTATTACTCATTTAGGTTATAATTGTTTAATTGCAAAACCCTCTTGTTCTATATTTTCTAATTTTGTTAATTCAGATCAGCCATTTAATTTTCATAAGAAGAAGGTAATTTATGATGATTATGTTATGGTCCAACCCTAACTTCCTTATTTATGTAATAGGGTCGATTCATAGTTAGAGTTAAGTAAAGAGTCAATAAAGCCCATATTAATAATTGTAAGTGGTTGACCCACATTTAAAGAAGGGACCACAGTTAGTTGCAAATGGGCCATGGTATTAGATAGATGGTATTAATAAGAACCATTGTATTGATCCATGGTATTGCATGTATGAATCCCATATAAAGGATAGAGATTCCCCTCGAGGAGTATCGTGTCTTATTTTGTAATTGAGCCCAGCTCTATTGGAGGTTGCCCCCTCGAAGAGGCAAGTGGACATTGCTTTCCTTTTTGAATAATAAAAAACTTGTTGTTATTTCTTATTTTTTTGTGTTCTAGGTATATTTCTTTGCCTATTTGGTATTATGGTGTCTTCTCACAAGTCAAGAGCATAACAAGTGGTATCAGAGCACTTTCCAAGGCCGGTGGGATCTCCATTTTTAGAATTTTTTTTTTTTTTTTTTCTAGAGACGTGTTCCGGCGTATTTAAACCATGGGATCTGTCATTGAGCGCATAAACCTGCAGATTTGGGGAGGCATGCACGTAGGAAATACAAGAGGTGGTCAGGCTTGTTGGACTCCCTTGTAACCCCTGTGGTACACCTTCGAGTAGTAGCGCATTAGACAAAACTGCGCATGGACTATCTTTGTAGTACCCTCTAGGTATATCGAAAGCCCCCTAGGCTCTCTTAAAACCTCACCATAGATAAACCTATTGACACCTAATCCGAAACGGATGAGTGAACTGGACAGTCATCAAGAAGATGAACTGATCCGTCATGCTTGTATATAAATATGTATTAGCTAAATGAATAAATCAATCATTTTTCTCTCACTCATTCATTCTGGAGTTACCCTGGCCTGACATGGTATCAGAGCACAGGTCCCAGAAATAGTTGTAACTCCTGCTGTGCTGAGAGCTGCTCAGTCCTGAGCACTACTCTGACATTGACTGCCTGGCCCTGCACGCTGCCTACACTGCTGAGTGATAGGCTTCTCAGAGAACGCCTCCCTGGGCTGACAATCTGAAGACTGCGTACCTGGCCTGACAATTTGAAGACTGCGCACCTCGGTAACGCCACTGTTCTTCTTATAGCGTAAATGTAAGAAGCTGATAACGTTATTTAGAATTGGTTAGAATTTGTTTTTCTATTGCAATGGATTGGGCAAGACATCGGAGCTTCATTTCTGAACGGACCAACTATGCTTTTAGACCCCATAATGGTATCAGTTTGCATTCCGCGTGACTGTTTCCGCGTGACAGTTTCCAACCCATTTCGTCTCGGCCGAAGTCTTCTCTATTTTTCTCCTGCATTGTCTCGGCTACCCATCTGTCCTAGTATGGTAACTCTGATTCAACATTGATCTTTACATCAGAAGTTGCAGTCAATTTTTTTCGACATGGCCTGACATCGCAGACACCTCCATTTTCAAGTAGGTCTATCGCCTCCTACTTGCCCTTGGCCTTTTTGCAACGAACCCTCAGCCAAAAAAAAAAAATCAGAAGAGAGCAATCATCTTCACCCCATGAGCGATTGTAATTTTGTAAACTTTTATGACTTGGATGCCGCTTGCGTGTAGACGACAGTTAAAACATTTGCTACTCCCTGTAGCATTCCTGACGTTGAAACCATTTGGGTGCAATTGGTGAAACGGAATTTCGTCTTCATAGTTGCTGTTGGGGAGGGCAGTAAGGGAGCAATAATACGTTTTGTTTTTAAATCTGGTGTTGCAGGGCCCAGGGGGCCAAATCTCAAACGTTTTGCTCAGTTTTCGATGCTTTTCTGTCCAGGATACGTTGTCACAGTGTGCGTGCGGATTGAGACTGTCTAGCAGAATTATAAGTTGGAGAATTGTAAATGCGATTTCATTTGTTTTGAATTCGCTCTGAGTGCTTTACACCCATCACCAAAATATCGTAATATTTTTGCAGTGATACATGTACCAGAATTGTGAATATGGTGTTATATATGCTGATTTTTTGAGATATATATGTGGTGATATATGTAGCAGAATTTTAATGATTTCTTTCTCCATAGCAAAATCATTTTTTAAAGCAGCGGAAGTCTTTTAAGAGCATTTTTTTTTTCATCAGAAGTATATATCAGCAAAAGTTTTTATATTAGCAGAAGTAACCTTTTACAGAATGCATTCAATCATCTCTATGATAGGAATAGTTCTCACTGGCAAGGAGAACTATCGTGACTGGTCCCGGATGGTACAACACACCCTCATTTTCAATGAGCTGTGGAAAGGAGTGTGTGTCGGAGAAGGAGACAGTGACCCAGAAAAGCCTACATCAGACAAAGATCTTGCCCTCTGGGAAAACAAGAACAGCAAAGCGTATGCATTAATAGCAGCGTCTGTAAATAAGGAGGTGAGTCGTCACCTTACAACATGTAAAACTGCCTTTGAAGCTTTACAAAAGCTGAAAGAGCTCTATGACTCACATTCTGCACTTGAAGTCGTCCAACTTATGATTAAACTCTTCACTCTTGAACTGGAAAATAATGACCCTCTTTCTCTTGCATCTGAAATAAAATCTATAGTGCATGATATCAATTCCACTAAAGTTGAGCTAGATATATCTCTTATTGCTTTTCTCAAGGCACTGTATCCTACATACTCCAATTATCTTGAGTCTTTGCAAGCAAATGGAAATCTCAAGGATATAACCTTTGACTCTCTTGTGAAAAGTTTGCTGAAAGAGAAAAAGCCTTTGGAAAGAAGACAGTCCCTGAATCTTCTGAAGAGACTGTATGCATGGCTAATAAAGAAAAATATCCTACTCAAGATTCTAGAGGAAGAGGTGAACGAAGAGGAAGAGGAAGATACTTCAGAGGCAGGGGGGGCAGACATCCTCAAGGAGAAAAGGCAGATTTACATTGTATTCGCTGCAAAAGAAATGGATCACATGATGCCTCTACATGCAAGCTACCATGGGGCAAAATTGAGCAGAGAAGAAACCAACAGAAAGGTAAAATTGATGATACAGACAAAGGAAAAGCACCTGAATGCGCTCACTATATTGAGGCACAATGTAACATTGGAGTAAATGAAGATTTGTTTAACACTTCACTTGCTTCCTGAAAAAATGATTGGCTGCTTGATTCAGGAGCAACCTGTCACATGACTCATAGAAAAGACTTTTTTGAAGATTTCACTGACAATGTTGATGGAGTAGTTTACTTTGCAGATCAGTCAAAAATCAAGCCATCAGGGCTTGGCACAATCAGGCTTAAACTGCCTGGTCTCCCAGACTTTCTTCTTGATCATGTTTTATATCTCCCACAGCTCAAGAGAAACTTGCTGTCCTTGGTCCACATCCGCCAGCAAGGTCACTCCATTCATATGTTTGATGGCAAGCTTGAGGTGAGAAAATCATCTGATCACTCACTTGTCATGAGGGGAATAGAAGAAGAAAGACTTCTCAAACTGCAAGGAACATCTGCTCATAAACAACATTTCTCATATATTTCTCATCATGAAGAAGGTACACTTCCATCAAGTTTATTATGGCATGCTATATTTGGACATTTAAACTATGACAGTCTCCGCTTATTGAAGAAAAATGGTGTTGCTGGTTTGCCTAAAATTCCTAGAAAACTTAAGCAATGTGATGCTTGCATTCTAGGAAAGCATAGCAAACAGTCATTTCATGACTCACATTCAAGAGCACATAGGAAGCTTGAACTTATTCATTCAGATTTATGTGGTCCAATGCCTGTTCCTTCTGCAAATGGAAATAAATATATCATGACATTTATTGATGACTACACCAGAATGTGTTGGGTTTATTTATTGAAGAACAAATCTGATGCTTTCCTAACATTCAAGAATTTTCATAAATGGATTGAAAATGATGCACAATCTCATATTGGGTCTATTCGCACTGATAATGGAAAAGAATATACATCAAATGGATTTGAACACTATCTTCGCCAACATGGGATTAAACATCAAACAACTGTACCTTATAATCCCCAACAGAATGGTGTATCTGAAAGAATGAATAGAACAATCTTGAATATGGTACGATCCATGCTCTTTTTCAAAAAATGTAAAGATAATGTTTTGGGTTGATGTTGTTCTATGTGCTGCATATATAAAGAATAGATGTCCATCTAGTGCTATAAGAAACAAGAATCCTTATGAATTGTGGTATGGACATGTTCCTTCGATCAAACATCTCAGGATTTTTGGTTCCACCTGTTATGCTTTGATACCAAAGG
>APFE031499327.1:0-19298 GCA_000404065.3 Pinus taeda
TCAATCATTCAAATGTACCACATACCTAACGAAGAAATAACTGTGCGAGTACTGAATGAAATAATCTCAATAACCATCTCTATGCCGAGACCTGTAGGGAGAATCCTTAGAATTGTCCTAAAGATTCGAGACCCAGGCTCGGAATCACTCACTTGCAGTGGAACCAAAGAAAACGTGGAAATACATATCAACCATGATTATATTAATAAAAAGAAACTTCATCCAAGAACGTGAAGACGGGTAGAACCCAGCCGGGAGAAACGACAAAACCCTGAAACAAATCACATTTCGATATACATAAAATCTCGACCAGTTAAACTAATAATCAACCAGTACTGTGTTTATATTACATTCAGTTCATCCACCGGACGGTTGTCCTTAAACAAACGAGAAACACTGTGATATAATCATCTGAGACTTATGAGGTTAGAAACCCCATCAAGACAAATTCATAGGTGACTCTTACAGTCGAGAACAAGCGTGAAAACCTCCGAAATTGTCATTAGAACCTGTCAAATAAATGAATATGGTTAAGCCATGGAACCGGTGACCTACAAATCGGTAGTTTGGTAACCAGATTCGGGTACACTCACCTGGATGGTTCATGGCATGCGAACCGAGATGGTTACCTTTCCACCTTCAGCATTGAACTGCTCCAGCCCTGTCAACCACACCAGGAAACCAGTTAGACTTTCAATGTCTTATGTAAACATTCTCAGAAATTACAACAAGGGATTAAAGAATGGATTACCTATAGTATTAGCATAGTCGAAACCCTTGGCTCGCTTTCGAAGCGGAATGAACGATCAAGTAAACCCTGTAACAGCTAACCTCTGAGCGAAGAGGAAAGTCATTAAAACTCTGTAACCCCTCGCCGTCGATTTAAACAGGCAAACAACGAAATAAACAAAATACACTCTGATCTCACCATGAACAGAACGGCAAACAGTAATTTTCGGTATCGGTTCACCCTCATACAGAATGGGCGAATCAGAGCACTGTAACAGCTCTCCTACGGAGGAAACGCATTGGAGCCATCGCCGGAAGAGCTCTCTGGAAGCAAGCGCATACAAATGAAGTCTGAATCCTTCGAATGGTGCCTTGTAAACAGGGCAAATGATCCTTACCGTTCGATCGAGTAGAACGAACATCCATCGTTGATCTCCCTCAAAATCCCGAGGAATGATTTACCTTACAGAGGGTGATAAATTTCAACAACAATCCCGGGAGTGCCAGTGCCGAAAGGCAAGTGAACCTCGAGAGAGAGTTCCACCTATCACGCCCTTGGGTAGTTGACATTAATGACTTTGGAAAAATCAACCATCAGGGTACCGCAGGATTAACATATCACTTAAATCGCATTTCAATCAAGGGTAAGCGTAAGGCTCCTTACCATGTTTCGTGACATGATTATTGTAATGTGCCGATAAATGTAAATCCAACATACCCTTTTACCATAGTATGTGGCACGATAATGGTAATGTGCGGAAAGTGTAATAATTTTTTTTTTTTTTTTTTACTACCATTATTTAGTTAATAAGAGTTGTGACATGTCGTATCAGAGCCCAGTTACAAAACTGAGGCCTCTGGGAAAATAAAATAAAAATATATGAATAACAGTGGAATACAGGAGTGTTATCAGTGATAAAAAGTATATACATCTAACCAATTATTTGCTACTAGTATGCTAATGTTTCTCATTGTTGTTATTAACTTCATGATCAAGGGGGAAACACAGGAATCCAAGGAACTGTAGCATGAGAAGGACAGATAGTGCATCTCGCAGATATGTAGTGGGACAAGGGGCACATGGTGCCGAAAACAATCCTGAGCTATGGGTACAACTTGGGGAAGAAGCTAGAGTTACAAACCAGGCAATTTTGGAAACAGTGCAAGAGCTTAAAAATGAGATTTCTCGCTTACGAGAAGACAATGCACGATTAACAATGGAGCAGGAAAGAATTTCAAAAAGTTTGTCTGACAGACATAACCAACCGCCAGTTAATCCTAGTACAGAACAGCAGAGAATGTCAGAAGAACAGAACCATCATATACCCCCGGAAAGGTCAGAAGAACAAGAGGAACGTTCTGACAATGCATTTGAGCAACAAACTTCAAAGAGACAAAAGATGGAGTTGCAAGGAGAGTTCCGCAAGATAAAGCCACCACACTTTGACGGGGAACAAGAAGAAGCAGCGGAAGCATGGTTAATTAACATGAATAAGTATTTTCAGCTGTACGAGTATGACCATAACCTTAAAGCACGGTTGGCTATTTTTCAATTGTAGGGAAAGGCCACCCTATGGTGGGAAGAAGTCAAGATAGTAAAGGGAGTGACTGAGAAAACAATTACTTGGGAAAATTTTCAAAGGTACTTTAAGGAGAGATATTTAACTGAATGTTTCTACGATGAAAAGGCAAGAGAATTCTATGATCTGCGGTTAGGACAGCAGACTATGGATGAATTTATCACCCGTTTCACCTCCTTGCTACGCTATGTACCGTATATACGAGAGGAAAAAGAAAAAGTACAACGATTTGTTAGCAGTCCGCCACCATATATGCGAGAGAGGATTGAATTTGATAATCCAAAATCAATGGATGAAGCCATCCATAAAGCCAGAATCCGTTATCAACAAAGTAAACAAAAAGGGGAGACTGCTGGCAGAAAATGGAACGAGAAAAAGGGCTTCAAGTCAGTCAGCCATAACAAAGGGAATCGCAGTGGCAAGGGAAATGGCAAAGGACCAAATAGCAGAAGTATACCCAGAACTACATCTAAATTTAAGATAGGCAATGAATCCAGGGTCAACGAACAGCATGCAAGATTGGACAGCGAAGGGGCAACCAGACCTCAGGTACAGTGCTGGGGTTGTGGGGGACCACACTACGTTAAAAACTGTCCACGACAGAAGGGAGCGGAACAACTATCCCAATTCCATGAAGCCTCAATAGTCGGCGAAGTTGGACGTAGCGTACCAAGAATTAATGCAGCTTTGGATGATCGAGAGGCGGAATATCAACCAACCATGGTCGAATTTGAAGGTAAAATCTCAGACCTTACCATAGCTGTTTTAATTAACCCAGGGGCTACACTAAGTTATGTGAGTCCAAAGGTAGTAGAACGCTGTAAATTGCAGCCTGTTAAATTTAAAAACCCATGGCTAGTAGAGTTAGCTATGGGAGCCAAGAGGCGAGTAACAACAAAAATTAATGACTGTTCTTTCACCATAGTTGGACAACCAATAATGGCCAATCTGAATGTACTCCCTCTCGGTTCATACGATATTCTAATTGGTATGGATTGGTTGGAAAGTCACTGATCGTTAGTTGATTGTAAAACCAAGATTATTTATTATAGAGATCAGCAGGGAGCTAGAAAAGAAATGCAAGGAATTAAGCAACCCGTGCAGGTCCGACCAATAACTACAACCCAACTAGCAAAATGTATCCGAAAGGGGTGCCAAATTTATGCTATTCAAGTAGGCTATGCGGATTCTAAGGACAAAACAGCTACCTTAGAGAATATTCCTATAGTACAAGAATTTGCAGATGTATTTCTAGAAGAAATTCCCGGACTACCGCCAAAGAGGAATATAGACTTTACTATTGAGTTGGTAATAGGCGCAGCCCCAGTATCACGAGCGCCCTATAGAATGAGTGTGCCTGAATTAACAGAATTGAAAATGCAACTGCAAGAATTACTAGATAAAAACTATATTCGACCAAGCGTGTCTCCTTGGGGAGCCCCAGTATTATTCGTCAAGAAAAAGGATGGAACCCTTCGGATGTGCATTGATTACTGACAGTTGAATAAACTGACCATCAAAAATAAATATCCATTACCACGGATTGACGAATTGTTTGACCAAGTGAGAGGTGCAACTGTATTCTCTAAGATTGATTTGCGATCAGGTTACCACCAGATCTGAATTAAAGAGGAGGATATTGCTAAAACAGCTTTCAGAACAAGGTACGGTCATTATGAATTTGTAGTACTTCCTTTCGTGTTAACTAACACCCCTGCAACTTTCATGTGCTTAATGAACATCATTTTTCATCAATACTTGGATCGATTTGTGCTGATATTTATCGATGATATATTAATATACTCCTGCACCGTCGAAGAGCACCAGGAACACCTTAGAATGGTGCTCCAGACCCTTCGAGAGCACCAGTTATACGCTAAGTTTAGTAAATGTGATTTCTTTAAAGAAGAAATTCAGTACTTGGGTCACGTAATCACCAAAGATGGGATCGCAGTGGATCTAGAAAAGATAAAGGCCATAATGGAGTGGCCTGTACCAAGGGATGTAGCAGATATCCGGTCCTTTATGGGATTAGCCGGGTATTATAGGCAATTTGTGGAGGGATTCTCCAAAGTGGCTTTCCCTATCACCTCTTTGTAGAAAAAGGGGAAAGCATTCCAATGGACCCCAGAATGTCAGAGAAGCTTTGAGCAATTGAAGCATCTGCTTACCTCAGCACCTATTTTGAGTATAGTTGATCCTGACAAGGACTATGTTGTATGTACCGATGCAAGCAAGGAAGGATTGGGGGGCGTCTTAATGCAAGAAGGTAAAGTGATTGCGTATGAGTCAAGAAAATTAAAAGAGCATGAACAGAAATATTTTGCGTATGATTTGGAGTTGGCTACTGTTATACATGCCTTAAAAATGTGGCGACATTACCTTATGGGAAGGAAGTTTTTATTACTAACTGACCATCATAGTCTAACCAATTATTTTAGTCAGACCACCTTAAATGCTAGGCAAGCTCGATGGGTGGACTTTTTAAGTGATTTTGATTTTGATATTAAACATTTGCAAGGGAAGGAAAACTGAGTGGCAGATGCCTTAAGTCGAAAGGATACAAAACTTGTACGAAATCTCCCTCAGTAGTTGGAAAAGTTCTCTTTTGGAAATAATAAATAAATTAGCAGAGCAGGATGCTGAATACCAGCAAATAAAACATCAATTAAAACAGTCTAACAGTGAGAAATACCAGCAAGAGTATGAGTTGGATGATGTAGGGATGTTGTACTACAAGAAAAGGTTATATGTACCAAACCAAAGCAGTATTAAAAATCTGACATTGGATGAATTCCACACCAGCCACTACGCGGGTCATCCGGGCTATCAGAAAATGATCACTGCAATTCGGAAAAATTATTTTTGGCCAGGAATGAAGAAAAACATGGCTGAGTACTTGGCTCGGTGTCTAGAATGCCAACAAATTAAAGCTGAACATCAGCACCCAACAGGATTACTGCAACCATTACCTATTCCAGAATGGAAATGGGAAACCATTTCCATGGACTTTATCACTGGATTACCTAAAACAAAGAAAAACAACGATTCCATTATGGTGGTAGTGGAAAAGTTGAGTAAATATGCACATTTCATACCTGTGCAATCTACATACAAGGCTGCACAGATCGCTCATATTTTCATGCAGAATCTATTCAAGTTACATGGGCTTCCAAAAACAATAATTTTTTATCGTGATGTGAAATTCACATCCGCTTTTTGGAGAACATTATTTGTTGAATTAGGAACTCAGCTGAACTTTAGTACAACATATCATCCTCAAACTGACGGACAGACGGAACGGGTAAACCAATTAGTTGAGGATATGTTAAGGGCTTACGTAATGCAGCAACCTATGTTGTGGGAAGAATATTTACACTTGGTGGAATTCACTTATAACAATGGGTATCATACCTCAACCCAAATGAGTCCTTTCGATGTTCTGTATGGCTGAAAATGTCCTACACCTTCGAGTTGGCGTGGACCAGAGGATAGGTTGAGTTTAGGGCCTGATATGCTTAAAGACATGGAAGACACGGTGAAAAGGGTACGTGCTAATTTGAAAGCTGCTCAAGACAGACAGAAAAATTTTGGTGACCGGAAAAGAAGATTTAAAGAATACCAAGTTGGAGACCATGTTTACATCAAAATTCAAGCCAAAAAGAGTACTTTACAGTGGAGCGGGTGTGCCAAATTGGCACCCCGATACTGTGGACCTTTCCAAGTGTTGGCAAGAGTCGGACCAGTAGTGTACCAACTCGCCCTGCCAAGCCACATCCGGGTTCATCATGTTTTTCATGTATCAGTATTAAAAAAATATGCATATGACCCTAGGCATGTGATTAGATGGCAAGATATTCAGTTGGGAGTTGTTGTGACAATAAAACTTGACAAAGGAATCATTGTGTTTTTTTTTTTTTTTTTTTTTTTTTTAAACTGACTTAGAATATTGTATGATGCAGGTCGAACTGGAAGGAGAGGTCCTGGTCGAACCTCTGAGCATTCTCGACCGGAGAGAAGTGCAGCTGCGGAGACGAGTTATTACCCAAGTTAAGATACAATGGCGACACTTTGGGCCTGAGGAGGCCACTTGGGAAGATGAAACATTGATGAAGAGGACATATCCAGAACTGTTCGTGACTGAGAGACATTGGGACGATGTCCAGTCTCAGGGGGAGGAGATGTAATGACCCCAGTAATTTATAAAGTAATTCTTCTATTATTACCATTAGAGGTAAAAAAATTTGGACAAGGATTATTGTTTCTTTTATATAATGATTGGAAATGTTACTAATTCAGAATTTGAGCATGAATTAAAATTACATATAATAACTTCGCGTAAGTTATTCTCTTTCTTGATAATGATATAAAAAAAACAGTTGCCAACAAGAGAAGGGAAAAAAACCCTAACTGTTTTCTTCTTCCTTTAGAAAATATAGGAAGGAGAGATCAGGCTGTTGGAGAACAGACGGGAAAAGAAAAGGAAAGCATGTTATGTCTGGTAGGGATCAGATAACATGGCACAATTGATGCATTAGATTTGCTGAAGGCAGTGGTCTGGAAAATACGCTTGGGGGGAGACTTTACTCTATTAATAAGTCTCGTGGACGGGAGGAAAGACAAGCAGAAAACAGTTTCCCAAACCTGGAAGAGGTGGGGAAACAGTGAGAGCGGAACACAGGTAAGTATGACTGTGGATTCCATCTTGTTCATTAAAGATTGTGTCATTAAGAAGCACTACAATAGTAGTTAAAGATAATATAGATAAACTGATGTTCAAAAAAAAAAAAAAAAAAAACTTAGCAGTAGCCTGTAAGAGAAATAGTTATGGCCCTGTTCAGAAACAAGGATGGTAAAACCCGAATAGGCCAGGGTAAGTGTTTTCATGCCTAAGAAGTTTACAGGTGTCCGCGAAGACTCCTGTTACTCCTTAAAAACAAGGAAGGGAAACGTGGGAGGTTGTAGACTACATATAAAAAAAAGGAAAATGTTATAAAGTAATGACCTCAGATAATTTGGTTAGTCGAGAACTTTAAACAAAAATAAAAATGATATCATAAACAAACATTGGAAATAAAGATATATATATATAGTTCGAGAATACCCGTGGAGGAAAAGCACAGGATAAAACTCTCTGTGATCAAGTATTCCAGAAATAGAAACTGTAACAATAATTATCCCAGATATATAAACATTCAACAGAATATCAGGGTTTTAGTGCTACGGATGTAGTCAGGACAATGCTCACTCAATGCGGTATAATCTCATTGAAACTATACGGCTGGGCGGAAATGTCTAAACAAATCGCAAGAGTGGAAATAAAATCATTATTCAACACATGCATGCATAGACAGCTTCCATTAAGAGATAAATGGAACACATAAACCCTGACGGAATAGTTCATTATACTATAATGGACCAAACCAAATAATGAATACAGTCACGATATATTATCACGGGTGCCGAATGAAAGAAATACCAGTAACATAAACCTTTGAACAGAAATCATTCGCATATGCTTTATTACATGCGAATTATAATATATAATAATATATATATATATTAATATATATATAAATATAATATAATATATAATATATTATATATATATATTATCAATCATTCAAATGTACCAAATACCTAATGAAGAAATAACTGTGCGAGTACTGAATGAAATAATCTCAATAACCATCTCTATGCCGAGACCTGTAGGGAGAATCCTTAGAATTGTCCTAAAGATTTGAGACCCAGGCTCGGAATCACTCACTTGCAGTGGAACCAAAGAAAATGCGGAAATACATATCAACCATGATTATATTAATAAAAAGAAACTTCATCCAAGAACGTGAAGACGAGTAGAACCCGGCCGAGAGAAACGACAAAACCCTGAAACAAATCACATTTCGATATACATAAAATCTCGGCCAGTTAAACTAATAATCAACCAGTACTGTGTTTATACTACATTCAGTTCATCCACCAAACGGTTGTCCTTAAACAAACGAAAAACACTGTGATATAATCATCTGAGACTTATGAGGTTAGAAACCCCATCAAGACAAATTCATAGGCGACTCTTACAGCCGAGAACAAGCGTGACAACCTCTGAAATTGTCATTAGAACCTGTCAAATAGATGAATATGGTTAAGTCGTGGAACCGGCGACCTACCAATCGGTAGTTTGGTAACCAAATTCGGGTACACTCACCTGGATGGTTCATGGAATGCAAACCGAGATGGTTACCCTTCCACCTTCAGCGTTGAACGGCCCCAGCCCTGTCAACCACACCAGGAAACCAGTTAGTCTTTCGATGTCTTATGTAAACATTCTAAGAAATTACAACAAGGGATTAAAGAATGGATTACCTACAGTATTAGCACAGTCGAAACCCTCGGATCGCTTTTGAAGCGGAATGAATGATCAAGTAAACCCTGTAACAGCTCACCTCTGAGCGAAGAGGAAAGTCATTAAAACTTTGTAACCCCTCGCCATCGATTTAAACAGGCAAACAGCGAAATAAAAAAAATACACTCTGAGCTCACCATGAACAGAACGGCAAACAGTAATTTTCGGTATCGGTTCAGCCTCATACAGAATGGGCGAAGCAGAGCACTGTAACAGCTCACCTGCGGAGGAAACGCATTGGAGCCATCGCCGGAAGAGCTCTCTGGAAGAAAGTGCATACAAATGAAGTCTGAATCCTTCGAATGGTGCCTTGTAAACAGGGCAAATGATCCTTACCGTTCGATCGAGTAGAACGAACAACCATCGTTGATCTCCCTCAAAATCCCAAGGAATGATTTACCTTATAGAGGGTGATAAATGTCAACAACAATCCCGGGAGTGCCAGCGCTGAAAGGCAAGTGAACCTCGAGAGAGAGTTCCACCTGTCATGCCCTCGGGTAGTTGACATTAATGACTTTGGAAAAATCAACCATCAGGGTACCGCAGCATTAACGTACCACTTAAATCGCATTTCAATCAAGGGTAAGCATAAGGCTCCTTACCATGTTTCGTGACATGATTATTGTAATGTGTCGATAAATGTAAATCCAACATACCCTTTTACCATAGTATGTTGCACGATAATGGTAATGTGCGGAAAGTGTAATAATTAATAAAAAAAAAATTACTGCCAGTATTTAGTTAATAAGAGTTGTGACACCTCAACGATCAGATCTTTCAAGATGCAGCAAAGTTTAAGGAAAGGTTCTCATAGCTTGATAGATCCTTAGTGAAGATGGATCTATGCTAGTTCTTAATAATCTTATTGGGCTGAGAGATGATCTACAACTTAGTACATGAGGGAGATGTTGTCACTTAACGAGATGTTGTGTGTAACGTTACTTTAAAAAACAAATTAATAGCTTTACTTTAAAAAAAATGCCAACCATAAATAAAATACTTTAATTTTCACCTTTATTTCACATCAGAGTTTATGAAGTGAGATAAAGTAATTGAAATTAAGAAAAAAAAATTACTTTTTAGCATGAGGGATATATGTAAACTTTTTTAGGGATATGTTTGTGTTAGGAATTTGGCTGGATATGGTCAGAGGTGGAGGAAATATTAGGAAAAATGTAATTATTACATTTCATGTAATATTTATGCCTACCTCCATTCACTTTTTATGTTGGGTAAAATATAATACTATAATATTACATTTTACCCAGTATTTCAAAAGTAAACAAATTCAACTACAAAATTAGCACAGGTGAGGGATAATATTGAGTAAAATGTAATATTTAGGGTGGGGTGTAGAAATATTAACTAAATATAATAATAATACATTTTAATTAGTATTTCCCCTAATATGTAGGTTGGGGTGTGATGAGAAATATTAGATAAAATATAATAGTATTACATTTTAATTAGTATTTCCCCATCCCAACAACTTCTTTATAGGGTGGAGGGTGGTAATAAATATTGGGTAACATATAATATTGTAATATTATATTTTATCAAAGATGAAAAACTCTTTTAAAGTGAAAATAGATTTGATCGCGAGTTAAGATGGATCTAGGCTTATTTATAATATATAAATTTCACATACCTATATACAAAAATATTATCAATTTTAATTTTAAAAGTGATTTGATCCCGAATTAAGATGGATCTAGGTCGATCAAATCTCTTCAATTGTAATCCTTTATTCAAAATTTTCACCCTAAATAAAGTTTGCACCTCAAAGTATTTGATCCCTTATGGGAACATGATAAAGGCTCTGGGATGATGCATCTACACTACTTTATAATCAACATCAAATTTTTTTGTCTAATATTTGTCTTAAATCTCACACCTCAAATGCAAATTAAGGAAATAATTATACTTTTCTTCATATTGGATTGTAAAAGGTGCATCTCCTCCAGAAATATATTTTGTATTTCGGTTGCATACACATATATAAAGAAATTCCATATTTATTAATATTGTTTTTATTAACCATTTGTGAAATTGCACATCATTGTCACATTTAGAAGTAAAAAGAAGCTAATTGCCATTTATGGAATAATAATATTTTGCTTCCCATGACTTTTTTATATTTTAACTTAAATTAGATATTTAAATATTTTATTATTATTGACATCTTTTAAAATATGCTTCATTAACACTATGTTGAGCTTGAAAGGAATTATGTATCTCCTTCATCTTTTAACTTTTAATTACTTCAGATAGAAACATAAATAATTTGTTTAGGTAAACTGGGTATTCCATATAGAATGGACACCTTCAATAACAACTCACACAACTAGATCAAAATCATAATGTCATTGTCTTTATTAAGCCTACACGCTCATTCTAGAGTCCAGTATAGGCGATGTGTCTTTTTTAAAATAAAAATAAAATATTCTCTAAATAGAAAAATAATCTTGGCTATAATAAAAAATAAAAAAGAATATGTTATGCATTTTTGATTAGTTGTTCATATGACTTAATATAATTTCATATAAAGTAATTTGAAGTAAAAGAAATTGTGAGTAAGATGTTTAAACCATATATTTTTCAAAAATATTTTAATGTTGTATATAATAAAGTATCCAAGGGTACCCGGATGCGGGTGATTATGATGCAGTTAATGAAGATTAGATAGAAGGACGGTAGGCGGCGAGGCCACATGGCCACCCGTGTCCCCTTCCATGCCAATTTATGGAAAGTTACAGTCGACCTGCAGGCAACATTTCTCTGGTGCTCAAGTCGAGAAACTCGCAACAAGCATAAGGCTATGGCCTCTGCAAACCAAAATTCATTCATCCCTCCCCTGCTAAATTGCTCATGCCCCCCTCAAGCTGTGAAGCCGAGCTCTCGCACCATCACTGGAAGGCATTGTTGGATTCTCAGCAGGGTCGATTTGGGAAATGGCTTCCATTTCTCCCAAACACCTCAGTGTGTGTTGAATTACACTCAGAATGCCTCTACTTTTCTTTTGAACAATCACTTCAATCCTAGAGATACCTCGGTCTCCCCAACTGCAAACTATGAAATCAATACAGTCATGGCGCGCACTCGCCATCAAATGCGCAGCAGAAGAGTGGGTAGTCGAAGCATTCGCTCCCCCGCAATGCCCAGCCCTAACCCTACTTCTCCTTCCTCTTCCCCTTCTACCACTCATTCCCGTGGTCCCTTCTCTGGAAGCTACCCTGAAACTCGCAGTGGTAGAGGTAGGTCTCAGGCCCATGATGCCCGGAGAATGAATGCAGCTACCCAGCCAGCCAATCTCCCCACCCCCCCTCACCCTTCTCAACACACCACCCAATTTTGCTTCCAGAGTACGTTGCTTTGTCTAGTTATCATAGCTATTATCAATGTTACCTTCAGTGAGGAAACCAGTCCACAGGCTGAGTAGGAAGCTCAGACCCACGACCCGGGACCAGAGAAAAGGAACAACAGCGAGTAGCAGAAGGTTGTTAAGAGGAACAAGGATGATTGTGAACCAAGCAAGTAGCAAATGGCATATTACTTTTAACTCAAAATGGTTCACGAACATGGGATGATCGTGAACCAGGCATGGCAAGTTGGCATTCTGCATGGCAAGGAGCTCCCTGGAAGAAAGCATGCTACTGAAGGCAGAGAGGGTGGCACGAAGGCAGTTGGAGGTATCCCGGGCGACACATCAAGAAAACATGCAGCCGAGGGCAGCTCAACAGGCATACAAGCAGTTAGTGGCATCTCGCGTGGCATGTCAGTAGAGGATGATGACTGGTATGAGTATGCGTGTTGCATTGTAGAAGAGCCCACCCCTGATGACATCCCGGGGGTCCGTCGAAACTAATGATCTAGGCGCCAGGTGTCGCTCTTCCATTCGTTGGAGGTTTTTCGAGCTTGTTGTCTGAGGGTTTTTCTTATGTTTCTCTTTCAAACCTTCTGGCATGTTTTTTATTCCTTTGATCTAGAACCCCTGTGTGGGCTTTTTTAAGTTAAGTCTTGAAACCCCTATGTGGGATTTTTTCTTGGGTTCACTCGGACTAGTTTCCCCTCGCTGGGCAGTTGAGTTTAGTCTTTTGATAATTTTTGCAATAACTCTGTTCTGCACCGCAGAGGCCAGCGCCTTGCTGTATTTTTATTTTGCTTTTTCAATAGAATATTATTACGTAGAAAAATAAAATAAAATATCCAAGGGTTGTGAACAAAATATTTTAATATGTACTTTAATCTTTTTTTAGGCAAATGCTTTTTTCTAGAAAACCAACAAAGATTTTTGTGACTTACAAGTTTAAGCTATGTAATCTATATAGCATTCAAAAATACAATTTAAGCAATGAAAAATTACACATTTTTTTTGCACTATAAAATAAGTTTGCACCTGAAGAAATTTGATCCCTCTAGGCTCATGTTATATTTGTTCTTAAGATGGATCTATGCTATCTTGGTTAAACCCCACGAGGGAAAGAATCCTTAGCCCGAACCAAAGAAACTACTTGAGGAAATTTTATTAATGTAAAATGAAATGTATGGCATATAAGGGAATTCACATAATTGATAATCACCCATGACCCTCTTATGCCCTTTAAATAGAGATCATGGACCAACTTGGTGTTGAGACATGGACCAATAGTCATTACTATTGAGGATAATATGAGTTGTTTAACCATTCTATGTCTAAAACATGGAATGCAACTAATGCATACTAAAGAACAACACTAAGAAACACACTTTTACCTAATAGAATCATTAGACCAAGATGAAGTTATCTAACTCCTAAGTGTCTAAATATCCTAACATCCCCCATTAAGAATAACATATATAGGATTGAATGATTTACAAATGTGACACAAAATGAGAAGAAAGGAGGAATTAGAGCCTATCCCCCATCAATGACAACTTTATAAGATCCTAACATACATCAAAGTTTAGAAAACTTCGCTTATGTAGGGGATCTTAGGAATTGCCTACAGCTTGATCGTCTGTAGGGAAAAAGTGCACTTCAATAACTTGTTCATGAATTAGTTTTATGATGAAGTTGATTTGTACCTTAATGTGTTTGCTACATTGATGTTGGATTGGACCCTTGATGAGCTTGATGGTACTCTAATTGTCACATCATATGGTTGTTAGATGTTGTTGTTGGAATCCAAACTCTGAAAGGATATGTCAAAGCCACAAGAATTCTTAACTTACGTAAACCATTTCTTAGTACTCTACATCTACTGAAGAAAGCACAAGCCTACTTCTTTTTACAGGCCCAAGTGAAAAATCCAGAACCGAGAATAAAAAAATAATTGCAGTAGAATTTTGATCATCAAGGTTTCCAACCCAATATGAGTTAGTGAAAGAAACCAACAAAATAGTCCCCCTTAAACTATAATGTATTCTAAACTGAATTGTACCTCATTGAATTGTCCTTTTTCTAATTTTCTAATTACTTTCATGTTGTTTTTGCATCTACTAGGAAACAAGACCAACAACGAAGGAAATATTAGGATGGGTATTAGTCAAATATAGGGGGCTACCAACTAACTGACGATACAAAGTGGCATCAACTTCAAGTGTAGTGCAGATAGTAGTAAGTTTCACTCTAGATTGAAAGGGAGAAGGGGCTAGTATGTAATATTCCATGTGAAACTAGTGAAGAAGGTCATATCCATACTTAGACTGGTAAAGATATAGTAATTGCTTTTCAAGGCTTGGAGGCTAAGAAAATAATGCAAATGTCCTAATTTTTTCATTTCAATCTTCTTCTATAAGCTTGAATTCACATGGGTTAAAGGCTTAAAGTCACTAGTAGTGAGGGTAAGGTCATCAACATGAAGAACAAGGATTATGAGATGACTTCCTCTTTTTGGTTGTATAAGATGGGGTTAGAATCACATATAGAAAATCTAATGTAAGGAATAAAGTTATCCATTTTGTCATACCAAGCTCAAGAATCTTGTTTAAGACCATAGAGAGATTTGTTAAGCAAAAAGACAAGGCTTAAGTCACTCTAAACATGGCGAGGAGGTTATTCCATATGGATTTCGTCTTGTATATCCCCATGCATGAAGGAGAATTTAGTTTCTTTCAAATGGATCTCCAATCTATGTAAAGCAACAAGTTATATAACAAGGTTGATGGAATTTATTTTGGTGATAATGGAAAAGATTTCATTGTAGGAAATTCCTTCAACTTGAGAGAATCCTTTAGCAACTAATTGGGATTTATTCATTTTAATACTTCCATATGGTACATACTTATTCATGTATACCCATTTACATTTGACAAATTTTCTTTATATTGGAAGAGGTATAAGTTCCCAAGTATCATTTTCCATCAAGGAACAATATTCTTTATTCATTATTGTTTCTAAAACTGGATGTCCTAAAGCTTCTGGAAATTTTTCTATATCACAAGTCTTTGAAACTTATTGAAAGGAGAGGAAACTCATTGGAATTGTGAATGAGTATGACATTGATTCGTAGGATCATCAACAAGTACATCAATTGCTTCACATGTTGAATGGAACCATTTGGGAATTTTTGGCTCTATCATAGTTTCATGTTCAATGGACTCATTTGGAGGAATGTGAGTAAGTGAAGGCCAATTTCCATCATCAATGTCCTCATTCGAGGAAAAAACTAAATAGGAAGATAAGGTGACATAAAATTTGAATATGGCTGACAGGCTTGAGGGCCAAGAGATTTTCAACACATTTAACATATCTTCTAATTATTATTCCATTGGTGTGAGGTTTAAGAATTCTATAACCTCTTACATCTTTAGAATATCAGACAAAAATACACTTCTCACTTTTAGGTTGTAAACATTTCCTTTTTTCATCAATAATGTGAGCCCATGTCGCACTACTAAGGATGCAGAAGTAGGTTACATTTGGCTTAATTTTAGTACATGCTTCTTTCAAAGCTATATTTCTTAAATCCTTCATAGCTTCTTATTAAAAAGGAAGACTTAATCCCTTATATTGAATCCTAATTAAAATTAGATTTTCCTTTTAATGTACGATTCTTTATTTTAGAAACAAAATTTTGTTGTGGTGTAAATGGAACAATATGTTGCAATTGAATTCCCTATGCAGTGCAATACTTTGTGAATTTATTATTGACACATTTATCTCCATTATTTGTTCTTAACCATTGCAGCTGACATGCAAGGGATTGTAGGCCAAGAATAAGTCAAAAAAATCTCTTAAGTCTTAAGAAATAAACCCAAGAGCATTTGAAGAATTCATTAATGAAAGTTAAGAAGCGTGTGAACCTAGAGAAGGAAGGATAAGAAAGTGGTCCATATAAAAAAAGACGAACAACCTAAAAAGGGGTTGAGGCACACCAAGAGGCATTCTTCTCAAAATTGTCCCGTTGATGTTTTTCGAGAACAAAATCGAGACAAACAACAACATTTCAAGAAACAAGAGGAAGACAAGTCACCATATTTGGATTACATAGTTGTTTCAGTGAGTAATATTTTATATTTCCAATTTTCTCATACCAAAGTTTCCTAAATTTGTCACTATGAACAACAAAAAAAGAGGGAAAAGATGATACCCCAAATTTTTCAAAATTCTATAACCAGGTAATATCATCAACTATTATTGTGGTAAGTACATACTTAGGACCTTTTAAATATTTAATTACAACCTGGTGAGATGAAAATTCTATTGTTTTACCTTCACCTAAATGAGTAATCTAATATATCGATAAAAGGTTGTAGGAAACACATAGAACATATAGCACATCATTAAAATTACCATTATATACTTGAATTATTCCAAACCCTACAACTATCATCACTAGCAAGTATTTTCATGGTCTTACAATCATTAAGTGCATAAAAAATGGCTTTATTCTTAACCATATGATAAGATGCTTTAGAAATAATAAGCTATTCATTAGAAGAAGAAATCGAGGTTGCATTGAAGGAAAAATTAGAAGTAGAAAGTTTATGTCCATGAGAGGAAATGTAGAATAAGAACTAAGGTTGATGTTGTACTTATTCATTGCAACTTCCAAGGAGTCCATCCTTTTAAAACATTGGGACTCAAAATGATCATATTTGCTTTAATAGTTGAGTTTTTAGTCAAGCCTCTTAGTATTTGAATTTATACCTTTTGTCACCATTAAGAGTGGAAGTTGACTGAGAGGATTTGGAATGCTTATTTTTCTTGTCGTTGCAAGGATGTTGATTCTTTGGATGCTTTGTTTTATCTTTCTATGGGGCCACTAAAGCCTTGTTAGATGTACCTATAATGCTAATGACTCCAATATGCCTTGTCAAAATTAAATCTTAATTAGAATAATACCATCCAGGATTTAATCATATGATCCATATTTTAGAGTGTGGACATTCATAGGTGCTATTCAGATAGTTTTGTGGTCTTGTCATCATAAACAAGTCTCTCAGCAACAAGTTATTTAATAGTTTCAAACAACATTTAATTGACAAAACATATAGGTTGCCAACATATCATAGAGATATCATAGCACATATGTATAAATTTTCCTAGCTCTATGCAGAGAAATTTCATCGAAACAAAATATTCCAACAAATTCAAAATCTCAAACCTTTCATAATCTCCTCCCCTACAATCCACGACACTAATATAATTTGTTCCATAGCCCATCAATTATATTCATCACTGGAAGGGGACAACATATATTTACTTATAATGATAGAGAAATGGAAAAAACCCATGAAGACCAACAAGAAAATGAAAATAGTTGTTAGTAGATTATGTTTCTTAAACTATATTAAGTCATCAACTTGATCAAAAGCACCTTAAAATTGATAAGTTATGTTATAGAAATATAAGGAAAAACACACAATATTTTTTAACATTGATACATGCAATACATTGGCAGATGTTATTACTAATGCATATGCTAGTTTCACTCCTTAATACCAATATATTGGCACATTTTACTATTAGGAGGATTAAAAACTTGAGAAAAAACCCATGTTATACAGATGATTAACCATGTAATTCTATGAAAAATACAAATTTAGTGTGGTTTTAGCTTGAAAACATTAACAATAGTATGAAATGTAGAATACAAATACTAATGAGAGGGATAAATTGAAGGATACATGGTGACCATGATTAGTTGTGGATATTAATAAATACTATAGTGCATGGGAGTGGATATTGGATGAATAAAGTGATATTATCTATCAAAAACAAATAATTGATCCAAATGAATTAACATTCTCTCATCATCACAAGCATAATCGCATAAACAAGGAGCTACAAAAACCCATGGACCTAGTGAATAAACTTTCTATTCAAACCCATTAATGGAAGGGAATTTGTGAAGATATTTGGACATCGTGGATTAAGTCTCATCCTAGTCTCTATTTATTTTTCTAGGATGCATTGTTGAGTGCATGCATAACATAAAGATTTTAGTTATTCAAGTTAGTTGATTCTAAAAAATTTCATTCAAGATTCTTGAGTCCAAAGACATTTGACATAGGTGTCCATTTCAACACCCAACATTCCATTACTATATGAAATTAATTTCAAAGTACTCATGTTTGAATAATTCCTTAACACAAGTAACATCCATCTTGATGCTCAAACAATGACCCATTACTTCCCCCACAACGAGCCCAAAGTTTTGGTTGATGATTACCAATATTGCCTCAAGATAGGTAGTACATCAAGAGAACCAAATATAAACCATGCCAAGTGGTCATTTAATGTCCCAAAAATTTCTACATATGAGGGACTATCATAGTAAGGAGATTTAGTGTCCAAACTTGTGAAACCAAAGGACAAATGGTCTCAATGAGATGTCAGGCACGATCTAAACTTATAAGGGAGTCATGAATAGTGATAATGCTATGTACATATCACATTTAATATTATTCTAATATGGAGAATCCAACCAGACCCTATTTTCTATGGTCTTTACATCTGTTTCCTAAAGGTGGCTAGGTATTCCATGGGGAATCAAAATAGTTGGAGGAACTAATATATGGATAAGAAAAATCAATGCTAATGTTTTTATTCATGTATAAAGGAACACATAATGACACATTTTTTTGTAGCACCTATTGTTCTCTTCATAATTACAATGCAATCCCATCTGACTTGGAAACTTGTTTGGGTAGGCTCGAAATATGAACATTGTGATCTCCACCACCATTTCTTGAGCTAATTGGAATGAAAGAGTTAGGAGAGTTTATTACTCGTGTCTATGCGCTCACAAAATCTAGAGGGTTTGAGGCTTCCTATGCAAGGAAGCCTTAATGTGAAAAGCTATGAGTAATAGTGCTCAAATTAGGTCTAAAAAAGGTGTGAGAGTTCTATCCTTGGTTTAAGTGGATGTAGATGATCTCACATCCACAATTAGCATACCAAGGTATGGAAAAATTCATAACATTATGTTTATAGGAAGCATTATCAAAAACTGAGATATAAATTTTTTATCATAGTAAAATAACAATTGCAATGCATTCAAGATCACTTAGCTCATAAAATGGGCTAATTAGACATCTTATGACATAATTAGGAGATTATAAAATTTCCAAAACTCCCAAATTAACCTTATCAAAAT
>APFE031499333.1:0-15804 GCA_000404065.3 Pinus taeda
TTGTGTGTTTATGTATTTGCTTTATGTCTAGTGGTAGTTTCAGTTGACAGATTCAAAGTTGCTGCCTTTACTTTATTTTCATAGCTGATTTTTAGTTTAATTTCTCAAATCTGTCTGCTAACATATGAATGGTCTCTTTATTATAAATTGTCTATCTTTTAGAGATCAAAATACTAATAACTTGAAGCCGACTTTGGGTACTTTTTAGACTAATCTTTAACTACTTTCTAATCGTGCTTTACACAGTACTATGTGTTAGAGGCAGAGAGTTAGAAAGAGAAAAACATTATAACTAGTCTTTAAAGTAGATTTTTTCTCATTTTTATCATTTCTTAGACTTATCTTTAGCTACTTCCTAATCGTGTCTTACAAAGTACTATGTGTTAGAGGCAGAGAGTTAGGAAGAGATAAACATTATCATTGGTCTTTTAAGTGATTTTCTTACCTTTTTTTTGCAGCAGCATGAATGGTGTCTAATGCCATTAGAAAGTGGTTCTTTGCTTTCAGTTCATTTTAATTCATTTATTTCCTTCAAGTTTTTCCTTTTCAGCAAGTAGTAAGAAACCACTAATCACACACCTTCACTCATCTAGAATTCACCTTACACACACCATCACTCATCTGTTTATAAATACATCACTCCATCTTAGGAAGATAAATTAACCAAAAACACCCCAAACGATAAAAAGCTCTAAGAGGTTGCTTAAGTACATATAGTACACCTTCACTTCATCAGCTTACGAGCCCCGGGTTGACAATTAATGACATCAATTTAGGAACACTAAATTGACTAAACATTTCCCAAAAAGTCAAACGAATAGCATCGACCCAAATATATTCACCTAAAGATAAAAAATGGTTGTAGATAAAGGGCCTCACATAGAGGGATCCCTTTAAGCCTTAAACCATTCAGAGGCGATAAGTCAAAGATTTTGGCGAAACCATTGCACATGATGACAGGATGGAGAGAGCTAAGAAATGACAAAATCGTAGCCTCCATCATGCCTCCCAAATTATTTATCATTACTTTTTATTTTTGATAGTTTTGGATTGCTAAAAATCTTCTTTCCATTTGGATCGAAATATTTTACATTAATTTTAAGAGGATTTCTATCACAATTTTTTATTTTGCACCTGTTAGCTCTACCTTTTATAAGAAAAATAATCTAGTAATAATTTCCTTTATAATACCTTGTAACAAGATATTAATAGTCCGAGGTTTGAACGTAATATCCTCTGGTTAGGATAATTTAATGTAAGAACTGAATTTCAACCCTAATATTCTTTGGCTAGATGAGAACCTTGTTTTAACTAGTAGATACAAAAGAGACTATGGAGACCTGATTGAAAAATTATTTGGTACTTAGGCAAGCTCTATTATTCTCAAGGCATTATAATTTTCAATGGCTTAATCAATTGGCCAAATTCCAACTAGATGACTTGTATTCATGGGATTGGTAGTAGAGTCATGGATTATGTGATATGCCATATCCTTGTTTCCAAACAAATTGTAAAATGCGACCACTTAAATGACCATGAACCTGAATATGATCATAGAACTTTAACCTTAACTCTAAATTTTCCACAAACAAAAGGAACATGTAAGAGAATTGTGGGAATTAAAGGAACTTTCTTTTAAACAAAAGTAAAGTGGATCTCTTTTTAAATGGTTTAAATATGGATTTCCACCTCTTAGCTTATAAGGATAACATCCAAAGTCTCTATCATAATTTTACTACAACCCTCTCTACTTCCATTAGCGAGTTCTTTATTGAGGTGTTATATAAAAATAATAAGAGAACTACCAACCCTTTGTACAATAATGATTGTAAAGTTGCTAGAAAAGTGTTTAGAAATGCTCCTAATGAATCTTTAAAGCTTGATGAGATAAATACATACAAATCCCTTATTAAAATGAAGATAATGTACTATATAAATAGAAATAAAGAGTAGTTGTTACAACTATCTAAATCTAATCCTAGAAAGTTTTGGAGGAAAATTACAATTTATAAAACTAAAGGAAATAATTTGATTCTCTTGAAGAATTGGAATTCTTATCTTAAAAACCTTTTTGAATTCCCTCATGCCATGGATGCCATTTTGATTGCCCCTATAGAAGATGTTATCGTTTCTTTGGAAGACATTTAGTTTGGGGCAAGAAACTCACTAATGGGAAAGCTAAGGATATTGAATCCTACCAAGCTGAAAAATTTAAAATGGGAGGGCCTATCCTCATCCCTTACATTATAATATTCATTTTATTTATTTAACTAAAATTTTGTATAAAATAACTTTAAAAATTACATCATAATTTTCTTGCCAAGAATTTAAATGAAGCGCAACTCAGAACCACAAAAATTGCAAATAATAATTAATTCAAGGAACCTTAGTAATTTTATGAATAATTTCCATGAGGAGAATACATAAAAAATACAAAATATACAATGGGTTCGTAGCTCTTAGACTTCTGTAATTTGATCTTCAACAACCTGATCCACCTAGAGGTCTTAATTCAGCCCTCCTAAAACACAAACTTGACCCTCCTAGAATTTATGGAATCTAGGACCCCCTGATGGATCAACTCGGTCCCCCTACAAAGATCACCAATGATTATCTAGGGAAACTTTACAACCACTGATACCAACCACCACTAGCTAGAGTGTATATTTAAACACTGAAAATGGGAATATTTGGGGATTTTTCTCTCTCACACGATAGCTACTTGAGCTCCTTATCAATTTACAATATCAATAACCAATCATATACAAAAAATCTCATCTTTCTTTTTTATAATTTTCCACATCCAAATACCATAGTTCGCTGAAATACCACAGGTCACTTTTTAAAAATAAAGTGACTTTATAAGTTTTAATTCTTAAATAAATCAAAAGTCAAAGTCAGTGATAATCCCCTTTTTAATTTAATTACTCACAATCACCTTTTATGATGATATTAAATAGTTAAATTAATTGTCTCCTGACTCATGTTCTCAAAAAAGTACATTACACTCCTCCCTTCTCGAGATTGCTTGTTCCAAACAATCCAAACATGTATTCTTAGGTCCCAAATAAGCCTAAAGAATCATTGCTACATACAATCCATAAGTTGCATATCAATATCAAGATTCCGAGTATGCCTATAGAATGCTCCAACATGTATATGGTATACCAAATCAATTCTGCAACACTCTACTAACTTATAAAGATGTCAAAATATCAATTCAAGATTTCCATGTGAAGAGAATATAGTTCTAAAAGATAGATTCCTAAAGGAACAACTCCTAATGGATCAATAACACTTTTTGCGAAGGATACCCTTGCACCGTCTCCCACATCTACAATGATATGGGATCCTTCAAGTGGTCTTTCCATATTTTTAATTGCTTTATGAACAACCTTTACTAGAACCAAAGTGTAAATCTTAGAAGTAACTTGTTTGAATGCATTCAATATATCTTCAGAAAAATTATTGTATATTTGGATGCACATGACAAAATGTCTATAAGGTCCACTTTTCCAAGCCTGCCAAAACTTGTAAAATTTTTAAACCCATAGCTATTATATGGGAGACAAGTAGCTATGATCATAATGGAGCAAGAAAATATTCATAATACATATCTCCCACTGCTTCTACAATTTGTCTCCAAAGGCTAACAACTAAATTGGAACTGAAAAGCAATGAGTAATCCTGATCTTTGAAAAGCTTAGATGAAAGTTCACTAGTCCACTCCATGATCAAAATATTAATGGAAAAATTCACAAGTTGAATTGACTCTTCAAAATTTCTTACCATATAATTTCGCGGTATTGTATAATATTTAAACAATGTTGTATGTCACCCTCACAAGGAGCTTGCAAAAGGATTACACTCAAAATACCAAATTTAGTCATGGATTGCGTTTTCATGAGTATAACTATAAGTCAAACGAAGTGGCGCTAGGTCAGCTCGATGTTCAATAGTTGCTGCTAGCCCTGCTTTCAAATGATTCCTCAAATCCCATAATATTCATTGACCATTACATTGCAAATGGATCTCCCAGTCATATTGACTTGACTGCACAACAATTACCGTATCCGGAAGTTCCTTTTCTTAGCAATGTTTATATATAAGAAGGGATTCTCCTTCTTGTATAAAATATAAAATTGGAACTCGTAGAGTAGACCAGCTTTTAAAATGTGCCCCTATAATTTGATATCGATTCACAAGAAAAACTAGGCCAGTGGTTGCATGCCATGCAACTGAGAATGCCATTACTAAAACTAAATCCTTTGAAAATACTAGCATGTGAGGACATCATTGAACCTTTTGATGAGGTACATGAAGGGAGGTTAGGCTCTGCTTGATAGTATTCAGTTCTACAAGCAACAAGTAAATATGTTTTAACCTCTCTTGAGTGATGAAAAATAGTTGTTATGATATATTTTCATGAAATTCTCATTCAACACTAGAAGGTGTAATATTGCGTTTAATATATCCCCATAAAGTGACACCCAAGTAAGAAAGAAATGAATCTCTTGCAACTGTGTAATTCTTTGTATCCTCATATGTATTTGCAAATAGGTTCCATTTCTCCATTCGTTTAATTGCCTCAATTGCCTTCCTCCTCGAGATTTCTTCATATTCCCTTCTCTGAAAAGTCTCCACTTCATTTTTCATATCACATATACTCTTTTCATGTTCTTAATAGAGTGTAGGTTTCACCCTTCTTCCTTTACAATGTTTGGGTACAAAAAACTCATAGATATCCATCTTTGCTAAAAATGTTAAACACCTAATCCTTGGGTTATGATTTGGGTTAGTGTGTCTTTGGAAATTAGTTGTTAGAGTCCAAGAAGACCCATAAAATTAATCAACAATTTCTTTATGTATTTACACGTACATTATGTACATCATTCTATGAGATCAATTCTTAATATACAATTGAGTTTAGTTTTCAATTTAGTTGTCTTACAATGGTATCAAGAAGACCCAGAAACTGAATCAACAATTTATTTATGTATTTATATGTACATTATGTACATCATTATTTGAGATCAATTCTTAATATACAATTGAGTTTGGTTTCCAATTTTTTTTTCTTATAGTGGTATTAGTGCTAAGGTAAATATGCTTTGTTAAATAAGTGAGTCACTAGTTTTGTTGCTAGCCAGATGAAGTTTGCATAGATGGCAAGGAGATGAGATGTAGTCACAATTTTTCTGCCTTAAGAAAGTATATGCTTTAAAGGAGGATGATTAATTATTGTAGAAGTATGTATTGGAGAAATAATGTTGTAGCTCAACTTGCATGAGACTATTGCACCCGCTCATAGGATTCATGCAGTTTCTTTCCAGATTCATACAATCAACAAGTTCAATGATCGATGGTTTTAGTTATGGAAACATCAATCTTGCATACACTTGGTATGGACACCTCAAGAGAATTAAAATAAGTCTAATATTCTAGGAAGGTTTTCTTGTACCTGAGGAAAAGATATTTTGAGGAGATATCATAATAAAACCTAAGATTCTAGGTAGGTTTGCTTGTACCTAAGAAAACACATCATACCACGCAAATTGAGATATGCAAGTCGTGTAAAGACTTTAGAGGATCTATAGATAGTGGTAAGGCAAGCACAAGAGGATATTTCTAAGTTGTATTGAAGTCGGTCTGGCAACTCGAAGTTTTTCGATTGTTTTCAATTGATATGTGCATGTGGTTGCGCTGAGCATGCTTTTGCTAGCCTACACCTGGAGATCAGTTGTAAAATTGAACTCGTCTTCATCCTTGATTGGTTGAGACTTTTCTTGTTTCCTTCCCTTTCCTAGCCAAATATATTCGTAGGATTGCAATGATTGTTCATAGTTGTAGTGTTAATGAAGTCTAGTAGGGTCTTCATTTCTTTGTTGGATCAAAGCAAGCCATCAAACGAAGTCATATAATTTTGCACATAATCTGATTAAGAAGCATGCTGTTGACTCAGAGACCATTCATATATCAAACAAATCACTATTTTGCATTTGGTCATCGACATTCAAGGGCAAGGGAAAATCCCTGAACGTGTATGGTGTCTGATGTATTAGAAATATTGAAATTTGAGATGTCATCAACCCATGGAGGTGCACTCATCATGCTTTCTTATTGCATTGGTTCATAGCTAAAAGAATATATAGAGACTGTTGGAGCTTTTGATGATCTATTAGAAAATATTTACCATCATGAAAAAACATGTCCCATATCATAGAATATAAAACTACATGAAACAACTAGCATATCTAAGAATTGAGAAAGCGGATCCAAGCATTGGGTAAGTTTGACTATATGTTAACTACTTTTTTTATTGAATTCTGGGCGTTTATGGAACACCGTGAGGAAGTTGGAATGGATACACCATCCATCATTTGTTGTATGAAGTCACCCTTCCAAGTATGACTTCCTGTCACTCTTCTCATGTTGTTGGACCATGACATGCTTGTTTTCTTGCTCACTTGAGTGAAAGTTCTAATTCAAGATCTGTGAGGGAAGAACTCACAAAATCTGCATAGCCACATTATCTGCATAGTGACGATTAAAGTCATCTCCCTAGCCATAACAAAAGGTCAAGGTGTTCTATTATAATATTACTAAGGGCTAATAATATTTGACTATTTCTATTTTTACCTTATTCTCTTGGAGCACTTCAGTTCAAGCTACGGATGTGGCACATGCAATTGCATGAAGGAAATATGTGGTTCTTATGGGTTACTTGAGCTATTGCATGGAGGACTTCAGTGATTGAGTTCTGTGGAGTTGGATCAGGAGTTAATGGATTTGTGTTCAGTTTGACTTAGTTGTGTGAATTAGTTATTAATTAATTCACTAATTATTAACTCATAATGCAACTGAATAATACATCAGTTAACTCAATGCATGGACCAATTTTTCGGTTGTTTCATTCGAGGCTTGACATTTGAACTCAATAGAAAAGAGTGCGTATCAAATGTTTAGTTTTAATGTTGACATTTGAACTCAATAGCGAGAATACAAAGAGCTTTAAGAATATAGCCTAACAAATATATTATTTTTGTCTTGGTAACGTAGTTCAATTGATTTGAAGAATGTCAAGATTTTTTTAAAGACAATATGAATAATATTACTGGATGCGAGTTGGAGAAATTATTTGGACAAAGTTGATTGTAAGTTTTCTTTGATATGACACTGGAGAAAATGGCTCAAATTAAAAATGTATTAGATATATTAAACAATCTCATTAGTTCAATTTATGAGGAAATTGTAAATATTAGCAAAGTAAGTCTTGTTGATATCAAAATCCATTTACATGATGCATAGGAGACAATTGAATTTCTCTAGACTGAGTCTCAAGTACAATGAGACAATCATAATTCCAAATAACCGTCATAGATTAATGAAGTCATTTCAAAAGAACAATTGCATGCAAAACTAAAAATTAAACCTTCACTTCCCAAAACATTTGTTACAACTTGGGAATAAATTGTGCATAACAAAAACACAAGTGATGTGGGATAGAATAAAGATGTTTCTTTTCATGTGCTTGATTTTGCGAAGCCTATACAGTTTCGTAGTGCTGGATTTTTAGATAACGTTGTCCCACAACAAGTTGTTAGATGCCAAAATTGCGACAGAGTTGGACATGAGAAATATCACTGTTATGATATTCACCCTTGTAAACATTGTGGAAAGAAGAATCATATTCAAATAAATGTTTTAAGCATAAGTCTAATGCAATAGAGAAAATCAATTTTGGATGGATTGCTTCTTGGGATTGGTCTAAAATAGTCAGGAAGATTCATAAGTCATACCACAAGTTATGTTCGAGAATATTGACCAGCCTTGCACTGAAGAGTAATTCATCTTCTCACCCTGTATTGGAAAAGGGGGGAATTGATGGTTTGCCACAGGTTTGAAGATTTGTCAAGTGAGCATGAGACAAAGATCAACATTTTGCTACTAATTTGTCAAGCGATCCTGAGACAAAGATCATAATTTTGTTGCTATAGTCTATAGCCCGAGTTTAGATTCAGAGTTGTAGACATAGTTATTGCATGTTTTTGGCATGATGAGATGTGTGAATGAGAAATTCCACTTGTAGAAGACTTCAACTTCTAGCTAGATTCAAAATTGTTCGAGGAACTATATTGATGGTTCTAGAGTTGACATTTTTGATTGATATGAGAACTGTTATGAAGGTTCTAGACGTGGTTGAGACCTTGAGTTCCCACATTTTTGGTATCTTTTGTGGTTTTCTTGTTGACATTTAACCATTAGGATTAGGTGAATCCATGTAAAATAGTGTAAATAGAAAATAAGGAGAATTGGAATATGAAGAGACACTAGGAGATGAAGCCCAAGAGTATCTCCCTCCATGTATATAACTATGATCAACCTTAATGCAAAAACACAATTCATTTTAAGGAGTTACCTCATGGCATGACATGGTATGAGAGCTAGCTCCCAAATTAGTTTATGTGTTGTAACTCTTGTTAGTTTTCTACCATATTTTGTTCTTATATTCCCTACCATATTCTCTACAATATTTTGTGCATTCAAATCCGTTAGAGTTGCATTGAAAAAACTGGTCGATCGTTGAATTATTTGTGCATTAAATATTGGTGTATGGTAAAATGAGCATTGTATGGTGGTGTTGAAAATTATTATGGATGTTACTTAAGAGGAGAAGTTTATCCATGCGTAATTTTTATTCTGGAAAACTGTGGTGCAACTACGATCGAATTGTGAATTGCTGCATTGCTGGTGAGTATCCTAGTTCTTTGACTATGCGTATGAGTTTTTATTGATCAATATGGTGCGTAGGATGTTTTATTCTATGTGAAGGCATTCCACTATTATGCATTGAGTGTATGTATGCCTTGAAGTGAAAATCATGCAACTGTGTATTGTCCCCGCAGCTTCGAGGTTCCGTGGCTATTGTGTTATCACACCATACTCCTCCCACCGGTTTATATCCCTGAACCCGCCTAACCCAAGGTCGAAGGTTCTCGTCTAGTGTAATTGTGTTGCATTGTTGTAATCTCTCCATTGCAGCATCGCTCCAATACCATTGTCTCTCCTCCTCCCCATATCATCGTGGTTTCAGAAGTGGGATACCACTACTACTCATTGTGATACCAATGGTGCACACTCTTCTATGCTCCTCTGGTTGTTGCGTCATGCATACCATAATATATAATGCCATACTGCGCTCCCATACCATCGGTTTCTCCCATACCGCTGGTTCTCATACCACTAGTTGCCATACCATGCTCCCATACCACCACGCTCTAATTCCATAGTTAACCCCGCAGTATATTATAACTCTAACAATTAATACCCTCCCCCTGTGCTACCTCTTCCCCATATACAACCTCCCCCATATAACCCTCCCCCATATACTCCTTTCCCATATAACCCTCCCCCATATACCACCTCCCCCAAATAATACCTATGTTGTATATATATATCAGAAGAGTATTTTTTTACAAAATTACCACCAAAAGTGCATTTGTTTTACTAGTAAAAGTACATTTTTTACACAATACACATATTTTAAAATGCATTCATTGATATCTATTGTTAGAGTAGTTCTGTTTAGAAAAGAGAACTATCCTGAATGACCAAGGAAGATAAAACACACTCTTAGTTTCAATGAGTTGTGGAAAGGAGTTTGTGTAGGAGAAGGAGATAATGAACCCGCAAAGCCAACCTCAAATAATAATATTTCCATTTTGGAAAATAAGAACTGTAAGGCATATGCCTTGATTGCAACATTTGTAAATGAAGAGGTGAGTCTCCATATTTCACCATTCTCAAATGATTTTTAAGCCTTACAAAAGTTGAAGGAACTATATGACCCACACTCTGAACTTGAAGTTGTCCAATTGACGATTAAATTGTTTAGTCTTGAATTGAAAAATAATGACCCTCTTGATTTAGCATGAGAAATAAGATCCATTATGCATGATATAAAAACCACTAGTGTTGAAATAGACGTTCCTCTCATAACTTATTTAAAGGAACTATATCCCACTTATTCAAATGATCTTGATTCATTGCAAGCAAGTGGAAAACTCAAGGAAATTACCTTTGAATCCCTTGAGAAGAAGTTTGCTAAAAGAGAGAAGGATTTTGGGAAGAAGACAACTCCTTAGTCTTTTGAAGAAGTTGTGTGTCTTGCACGTAAAGAGAAAAATCATGCACAAGATTCTTCTAGAGGAAGAGGTGGCAGAAAAGGAAGAGGAAGAAGGAGTTTTAGAGGCAGGGGGGTAGACAGTTTCAAGGAGAAAAGTATGATCTTCATTACATATGTTGCAATAGAGATGGACATGATGCATCCACATGTAAGTTACCTTGGGACAGAACTAAGCAGGAAAGAAATGAAGCCAAAGGTAAAACCAATGACAAAGGGAAAGGTAAAGCACCCGAATCTGCTCACTATGTTTTGGAACATTGCAATATTGGAGTAACTGAAGACTTATTTATTGCTTCACTTGCTTCTTTGAAAAATGAGAGGTTGCTTGATTCAGGGGAAAATTGCGACATGAATTTTAGAAGAGGATTTTGAAGAATTTACTAAAAATGTTGATGGAGCAGTATACTTTGCAAACAAGTCAAAACTCAAGCCATTAGGGCTTAGCACCATCATGATCAAACTACCTGGTCTTCTAGAATTTCTTCTACGTGATGTTTTATATCTCCCAGATTTGAGGAGAAACATGTTATCTTTGATCCACATCCACTAACAAGGACACTCCATTCATATGTTTGATGGCAAGATTGAGGTCAAAAAAGCATGCGATCACTCACTTGCCATGACGGGGAAAGAAGAAGAAAGACTTATGCAGTTGCAAGGTACCTCTACTCATGCACAAAGCTTTTCATATAGTTCTCCTTATGATGAAGGTACATTTCCATCAAGTCTTTTATGGCATGCTATATTTTGACACATGAATGTTGAAGAAAAGTGGTGTTACTGGTATGCCTACAATTCTCCTTCGTATTTGAAGAAAAGTGGTGTTACTAGTTTGCCTACAATTCCTAAGAAACTTAAGCAACGTAATGCTTGTATCTTAGGAGAGCACAACAAATAGTCTTTTCATGATTCACATTCCACATCACATAGAAAACTTGAACTTATTAATTTAGAATTATGTGGCCCAATGCATGTTCCTTTTGCAAATGGAAATAAATATATGATGACATTTATTTATGACTACACCAGAATGTGTTGGGTTTATTTATTGAAGAACAAATATGATGCTTTTCAAACATTCAAGAAATTTCATGCATTAAAATGATGCACAATCTCATATTAGCTCTATTCACACTGATAATGGAAAACAATACACTTCAAATGACTTTGAAAACTATCTTTGCCAGAATGGGATCAAACATCAAAAAACTATGCCTTATAATCCTCAACAGAATGGAGTAGTTGAAAGAATGACATGAAAATCTTAAATATGGTACATTCCATGATGTTTTTCAAGAATGTTAAATTGGTGTTTTGGGCCAATGCAGTTCTATGTGCTATGTATGTAAAGAATAGGTGTCCATCTAATTCTGTTAGAAACAATACTCCTTATGAAATGTGGTATGGCCACATTCCTTCGGTAAAGCATCTCAGGGTCTTTGGTTCCACTTGTTATGCCTTGATACCTAAGGAACAAATAAAAAAACTTAGTGCAAGGATTCGTAAGTGTATCTTGATGGGGTATTCAAATACCTCCAAAGCATACCATCTCTATGATGAAGTTAATAAGAATTTTGTAGTATCTAGAGATGTGATATTTATTGAATCTTCCAAGGCTGACAATGTTGTTGAGCAGCAACTTGATTGCTTGGATAGATTCGGACACGCAAATTATTTACAAGAATTTGATAATGAGATTCCACATCTTGAAGGGGGGATTCCTATAATAGATCAATCTTTGGAATCTTCTTCTGAAGAACTTTCTACCTCACATGAAGCTCCAGCCACTGACCCAGATGACACTTTGAGTGATGTGAATGACAGAATTGGGAGACTAAATCTTGACTCAACGCTAATGCAATCAACTAAGAAGCCCGAGCCATCTCAAAAAGGTCCTCCAAAGTGTTCATGTTGATGAGGTTGGAAAGACAGGAACAAGAAGTACAATAGTAAAAATGGAGGCGATGTAGATGATTCTGATTCACTTGTTGATATGGACGTTTCTTATGTTTGTGAACTAAATTTTTCTTCATATTTTGAGCCAAATTCCTTCAAAGAATTTGCTTCTCATGATGAATGGAAAGAAGTGATGCAAAAGGAGTATGATGCCTTGATAAAGAATGACACTTGGAAGTTGGTTGATCCTCCATTGGGAACCAAACAATTAGGTTACAAATGGGTCTATAAGAACAAGTATAAAGTTGGTGGCTTAGTTAACAAGAACAAAGACAGGTTTACGACAAAATGTCTTGCACAGAAAGAAGGGGTCGACTATGAGGAGAATCCCCCCCCCCCCCCCCCACAACAAAATGTGCTACAATCCAGACACTCTTTTCCTTGGAAACACAGAACAGTTAGAAAGTCCATCAAATGGATGTAAAAAATTCTTTATTGAATGGAGATCTGAAAGAGAATGTTTTTATGTCCCAACCAGAAGGATTTGTTGTGAAGGGTCAAGAAAATAAAGTATGCAAGCTTGTAAAATCATTGTATGACCTCAAGCAAGCATCGAGAGCTTGGTACAAGAAGTTAACTGAGCATATTTTGAAACTCAACTTCAAACATTATGATCTTGATGATGCAACTTTGTTTGTCAAGAAATTTGGCAAAACAATTGTATATCTTATGGTGTATGTAGATGATCTTTTCATGACAGGGAACAATGAGAGTTATATTACATCCATAAAGAAGGAATTGAGGAAAGGTTTTGAAATGACAGACTTGGGGTATGTTCACTACTATCTTGGTATTGAAGTAACTCAACATCCAAAGTTTATATTCCTCTTTCAGAAGAAGTACATTGGAGATATTTTGAACAATTTTGGCATGGGTGAGTGCAATCCTTTCACTAATCCAATGGAACATAAGTATAGACAACTTGTAGGAAGTCTCAACTACCTGACTACTACCAGACCAAAAATTTCATTTTCTATTGGAATCCTCTCCAGGTTTATGTAAAAGCCTTGTGAGGGATATTGGTCTATTGTGAAGAGAGTTCTAAAGTACTTGAAGGGATCTCAAGGATTTGGACTTAAGTATGACTTAAGCTTGATTAAATACTCTAATTCAAACTTTGATGGAGATAATGAAACTGGGGCATCTAATTCAGGTTATGCTATGAGTCTTGCATCAAGAGTTGTCTCCTGGAGGTCACGCAAACAATCAGTGCCATTACATTCCACAACCAAGGAAGAATATGTGGCAATAGCTGAAGCAACAAAGGAAATTGTGTGGATCAGGAAAATTCTGGAAGATTTGCAGGAGAAACAAGTGCATTCAACTCCTCTCATGATTGACAACACTTCTGTAATAAACTTAGCCAAGAACCAAAAGTTCCATTATCGAAAGAAGCACATCAATACAAAATACCATTTGATTTGACATCATGTTGAGGCCAAGGAAACCCATTCCACAAATGAGCAGATTGCAGACAAACTTTTCCATTATTATCAATGGGGTGCCTGAAGTTTTTCCAGGTCACCAGGTGATTGAGGCAGGGTTGCTCCTTATCCCCATTATTATTTTTACTTGTTATCGATGTGTTGAGTCAAATGATCTCTAAGGCTCATCCCAATAGGCTGGACTTCTCAGAACAATAAAAACAAATGGTATTGGCCCTAGAAGGGCACAAGGGGATGACATTTAAACATCAAGAATATGAATGACAACTCAAAATTTGAGCCATTTGGAAATTGGAAGGCGATAAAAATATGTTTTTTTTCATAATTATGCCTCTCAATGGAGATGTGAAAACACTATTTGAGACCTAGAAGATGCTAAGGGTCAGAAGATATATACATTACATGATCTAAATGAGATGGACATAAAACATTTTGGGGACTTATATTGGGCATGTGACAAGAATGACATTGATAATCAACTGCAGATTATTCAATCATATCTTGATATGTTCAATGCGAACTATAATTCAAAAATCGGGAGGACGATCACTTATGATGAACTGGTGTCAGTCCTAAGATCCTTTGCCAAAGACAAGAGTCTTGGCCCAGAAGGTTGGCCTATTGAAATGTTCATTCCATTCATAGAGATTATGGGTGAGGAATTACTTCTATTGGCTAAAGAATCAATGAATAATTATAAGATATTTGGTTCCCTTAATGTTATTTTTATTGTTTTGATATCAAAAGTTTCCATGGATAAATCCTTTGTGGATAGACCTATTTCTTTATGTAATATCATATATAAAATGATATCCAATATTATTGTATCTTGTATCAAGTAAAACTTGTCAAAACATATTGCTTCAGCACAATTGGGTTTTTTGAAGAACATACAGATTCAAGACATTGTGGGCATTGCCCAAGAATGTGTTTATTCCATCAAGACAAAGAAGAAAGAGGTATTGTTGTTGAAATTAGATTTACATAAGGCATAATGTGATTGCATCGATTGGGGTTTTGAGGTTGATATTTCACAAAATTGGTCTCTTGGTGGAGGTGGTGGACTAGATAATTGATTAGGTTATCAATTTTTTGCTAAAAAATGAAAGTGCCCAGAAAGTATTGAATCTCGCGTGAAGTCGAAGTGATTGTCATTATTACTTCGATGATGTTTGTTTCACCTCAATCTCACACCGTATGCTCTAGATATCGTGATCTGATCATTTTCCCAAACATGAAAAATTTGAGCAGGTTTGTTGACTGGGTTGATCGTACTATTGAGTCAGCTAGGTGACTGTGCAAGGTGTTGATTTTCGGTAGGATCAGCTATGCTCTAGCTCTGAAATTTGGTGGAGGGGCTAGAACATGTAAGATCTACAAAACCCAAAAATCATTTAGCAAAATTCCACGTGGATGAGGAGTTATTAAAATAATTAATATTTATAATGGGTTCCTAAGTCTAAACTTAGGAAAATAAAAATATTAATGTGTATTAATAAAAATATGGGTGAGAAGGTTCTAAGTGACGAAGATCAAGCCTGTTTTAATCATAACCATTTATTAGAGGTTAGATCACAACAATTGATTTATCAACAAGAAAAGTATAAGAGAAGGCTTGAGGGTTAGCTGGAGATACACCAAGAGATCAAAGATTTTGATTTTCTGGGGCGAGGTTTGATAAGAAAATCAATCTAGTGATCTGAGTTGCAGTGAGGGGCAGTTTAGCAGAGGGACTTCAGTCCAAGGCCAAATAATACATAGCAGAGAGGTAGAGAAGCACTAAGAGAGAAAACGTAGCTCCAGAGAGGGTGACACAGAGGCCAGAGAGGTTAACACAGGTGACACATAAGTTGGATGGTCTGACACAAGCCCTTAGAGGCAACACTGGGGTTTTTCTGTGGGGAAGAGAGAGAGAAGTTTAGCATATCGACTGTTGGGCCTCAAAATAGTCCTTATTTACACTCCATTATTCACCCATATCTTCACATTCTACCTTCATGTCGCCTCCATTCCACCTCCATATCATTACATTTACCTCATTATTGGGTCATAACTATGTTTTTCCAAAGTTTATTAATTCTTAACATTTTTAAGTGGATTTATGGCTAAAAATTAGAAAATAATATGCTTATACTTATACCTAACAATTAGAATGAGTTTGTTGACATGTGTAGGTACAAAGGAAGCTTCCAAGGCATCCTTATGTGGCACTCTATG